>VZRI01004873.1:199038-209367 GCA_013397515.1 Upupa epops
GAGCCCACGGCCTGTCCACAGGATGCAGGGACCCCCGCACTGCTTTTGCAGCAGGTTTCTCGGGGACTCTAAGGGTGAAGGGGCAGAGGACCGGTCCCCGCTCCGGCCATGGTCAGGATGAGGTTGTGGCACCGAGTTCTGACACCCCCCCCTCCTCCTTGGTGTCAGCCTGGGAGGTAAAGTGGTCTCTGAGTGGTGAGAATCCAGGGCAGCCCTTCGGGGTGGGCTCGGGATTTGCATGACAAAAGGAGCAGTCTGGGTTCCTTTTCTTTTCCCTTTTTTCCAGGCCAGACGTGATCGGGGCAGAAATCCCTCGGACACTTCTCGCCTGTGTTGGGAGCTCACAGCTTAAACCCTTGGCTCCAAACCCAGGTTGTTGCCAGCTCAGGCTGAGACTTAAATTCAAGTTGATGGTTTGGTGCCACGGAGTCGCTTGTAATCCTCTCTGAACCCAGGGGCAGACAGACACAGGAGAGGGACAACAGCTCACGGCGAGGGACGGGAAACAAGGAGTCCCGGTACAGAACCAGTAAGGATTTTCCTGGTACTTTATTATTAGCTGGGGGTAACGATACAGGCTGTCGAGATGCAGGGGTTTGCTGCCTCAGAGGGTGACAGGCAGAAGAAACACTCCTGGGTGAGCCCAGACAAATGAGTTTTGCTCTACTTTAGCTTTTCTTCGCTTTAGTTTTGTTCTGCTTTAGTTTTGTCCCACTTTAGTTTTGCTTTGCTTTGCTTTGAGAAGGGTTTCCAGCATCAGCAGCCTGGGAATGGTCAGAGCTTCCAGCCTTGCCCTGGGGGATTAGCCCGGTCGCCTGAGATCTGCCCAGTCCTTAGCTGTAAAGGGCTCCCTGTTACCCAAAACAGCCCCTCTCCCGGGGTCTCCTCCTGCCATGCAGAAGCCAGGGAAGGGTTCACAGAGCCTTCGTGGGTCTGTGGTTGATGGTGATTGGGAGTCTGGAGCAGCAGGAGGGAGATTTGTCTCAGGCAATCAACAAAAGCCTCTCAGACATTGCCCAGCCCTTCTCCCCCACCGCCTCCCCACAAGCCCCAACCCTCTCGGGGCACTTGACCCCCCCAGGCCTGGGGACCCCTGGTGAAGCTTTAATGCAACACTGGGCTGGTGCTGGGACCTGGGGACAACATCAGCCTCACCAAACCAAGGCCAAGCTGGATGGGGCTCTTGGCAATCTGGTCTGGTGACTGATGTCCCTGCTTGTTGCCGGGGGTGGGGGTTGAACTCGATGCCCTCTGGATTTCCCTTCCCAACCCAGTGCATTTTATGATCCTATGGGTTCTACGATATCTAAGGCAAGGAGTGGGGTGACAGTGCCGTCTGAGAAGTTCCTGCCCCAACAGCCCATGTCTGATGGCTGCTCTTGGTTCACTGGGGCTTTCCAGGTGGAAATGCATTTCTCCACACCAAATCCAAGCTCTTTCCAGCTAGAGGCAGAGCAATCGATGCCGGGAACTGTGGGTGTCCGAGCTGGCAGAGGAGTGGCCTCAGGACAGCCACGCCTGCTCCAGTTCTTTTCCCAAATCTTCCATCACTTATTAAAGCCCAGAGCTGCTGCCCCGGGACCTTCCCCACACAGCTCCTGCCTCAACTAGTGCCATGACAGTAGAGGCAGACACAGACACTATCTCTGTAGCCTTGTGTGCAGTTTGCTCCTTGCCCCTGATTGAATAAACATCCTGGAGTTATCGAGAGCTGCCAAAAGAGCTGAGTTGACATTAATTAGTAACTGAAAAGATTGGACAGAAAGGGAATGATGGGAGCAAAATACACAGGCTCCTGTTTGCCTACTGCAGGGAAAGTGCAGAGAGTTCCCTCTCTCCTTCCCTCCCGGTCACTCACCTCTGACCTCTGGTCCCTGTGCACAGTGGTGGCACCTGCCCTGTCCCAAGCACCATGTTTTGTGGCTCTCCAAGTCTGCTCCCAGTGCTGCTGGCACTGAGGAAGCCCAAATCCCAGGAGTGAGTCTTCCCAAATGGTGACATTTGGGCAAGGATAACCCCCTGGCCTTTGCCCTCTGAGCATCAGTCCCTCATCTCCTCTCATTTGAGGCTTCTTAGGCTGGGAAATGGCTTCCTCCTAAGGCAGACCCTGGGAGGCTTAATACTGCAAAGTTTGCTGTGAAATAAGGGTGACACGACCTCAAACTGGGGGGTTCTGGTTTGGTCTGCTGTTTCCTCCTGCCCTCTGACCTGGCAGTGGCAGCAAAGGCACAGCCAGCAGCACTCAGAGCTTCCTGCAGGGGTGGAGAGCTCTGTCCCCCCAAAACACATCCAGCTCTGCGGGGCTTGTGGGTGATGCTGGTAGGGAGAGCGTCCCTGCCCCTTTCCCCTCTGTGCTGACCTTGGCCTGTTTGTTATCTCCTGCTGGGGCAGGCTGAGCAAACAGTGGATGCCAGGGCTCCGGCCACAGCCACACTCCAGCCCACACAGTCACAGGAGGTCTGTGCTCCTGGCTGCTCAGGATGAAGCTGCTCCTTCCTGCCCTTGTGTTGGCCCTGCTTGCTGCTGCCTGGGCTGCTGAAGGTGAGCTGGAGCTGGGTGCCTCTTTGTTGTAACCAGAGTGGGGATGGGGCGAGTGCAGCTCCTGCACTGATGGAGGGGCTGGGGAGGCCAGTCAGGTTGAGAAGGTGACCAGGTGGTAGCCATGGCCACTAGTCACTGTGGCTATACCTTGCACAATGGGTGCCAGTGGTGCCTGGGCAAATCCCAGTCCATCCAACAGTTGGATGCTTGGATAAGTGTGGAGCTGGAACCTTGGTACAGCCTGGCCCACGGCTCCCGTCCCAGCAGAACCTGGGTGGGAGTGGGGAGAAAGTGCTGCTGTACCCTGTGGTGATGGGCTTGGCCATGGAGGTAGGCTCCCCCCCCCCTGCACTGGCCTGTGTCCACATTTGCTTTCATTTGTGAAGTCAGGCTGGGGAGCCAGCTCCAGCCCTGCTGCCCTCCCCGTGTTACTCCTCATGCACTGCGGGTGCCTTTTTCAGACTCCTGCGAGGGCCGCTGCGATGACAGCTTCGACTCACAGCGCAAGTGCCAGTGTGATTCCCTCTGCATGTACTACCAGAGCTGCTGCAGCGACTACTCCATCGTCTGCAAAACCAAAGGTACCGGCCCCAGCCAGGGTGACGGTGTTGGGGTGGCTGTAGGTGTCCCAACACTGTAGGAGGTCTAGGAGAGGTTGATGCCAGGGAAGCTCTGTACAGACCTGTGTCTGTTGGGTGAAGTCAGTGCCAGAGGTTGGTGCTCAGGGTTTGGCAGCACCAGGGGGTTTTGTAGGGTCCCTGTGTATCTGTATTGCCTGGGAGCAGTGGGAGACACCCAGAGCTCCCTGGGATCAACGTGCTTCCCCCACAGTGACCCGAGGAGATGTGTTTGCCTTGCCGGAGGATGACTACTACATCGACTACAATCTCACCGTTGACTTCACCACTGAGGCAGTCCCCACAGAAGTGGTTCCAGTGCAGCCCACACTGGAGCCCACACTAGAGCCCACACTGGAGCCCACGCTAGAGCTCACACCAGGCCCTGGGGGGGTGCCTGAGGTGCCCAACACCACCCCGGATTGGATGGGGGAGCAGAACCCTGAGTGGCTGTGCAGCAGGAAACCTTTTGACGCCTTCACTGACCTGAAGAATGGTTCCATTTACGCTTTCCGAGGTACCTCAGGACCTTTCCCAGGCACATGGCTCATGCTGCCGTGCCATCACCCCACTCTGGTGACTGGGGTCCCTTATGGTGCTTCCACCTGCCCTCTTTCCCCAGGGAGGTACTTCTATGAGCTGGACAAGACGAGTGTGCTGCCTGGCTACCCCAAGCTCATCAGCGATGTCTGGGGCATTGAGGGCCCTATTGATGCAGCCTTCACACGCATCAACTGCCAGGGCAAGACTTATCTGTTCAAGGTGGGCTGCGGAGCTGGGGGTGCTCCCAGGGCACTTGGCATAGACCCCTAACTCACTTTGGCACCCTCTATGCACATAGGGTCACAGTGACTTCCAGATACCCCCAAATCCTGGATTCTCCAGGGCCCCAGACAGCCAGAGCCTCTCCAAGTGGCATCCCAGCATCCGCTCGCTCCCCCTGGCAGAGCCACATCTGGGGGATGCTGTGCTCTGACCCCCCTCTCTGTCCCAACCCCTCAGGGCAGCCAGTACTGGCGCTTCGACGATGGAGCTCTAGACCCAGGGTACCCACGCAACATCTCCGAGGGCTTTGAAGGCATCCCCAATGACATCGATGCGGCCTTCGCCCTCCCCGCTCACAGCTTCCATGGCAATGAGAGAGTCTATTTCTTCAAGGGTAAGGAATGCAGCCCCCCATTCCCGGGCAGGACACCCCCCTAGCTCCTGCTCCCTGAGTGTGTGTCACCTGCTGACATCCGGCACATCCTTTCCTAGACAAGTACTACTGGTCCTATGACTTCGCCCACCAGCCCACACAGGCCGACTGTGAGAATTCCTCCCCCTCCACTGTGTTCAACCACTACGTCTTCATGAACCGTGACAGCTGGGAGGACGTCTTCCAGATCCTCTTTGGCGGCAGGAGGAGTACGGGCTGGGGCAGCCCCGGGGAAAGGGCTGGTGGGGGCCAATATAACCCACACTGATGGGATGTGAGGGGTGCAGGCACCCAGGGAGGGGACAAGTGATGTCTGAGAGCATCTCAGGAACCCCTTAGGCCACAGCTGCATCTCCCACAGCATCCCAAATCCCACCCTGTGCCACTCACCACACTCCTGACCCAGTCATCAGCCGACTCAAGGGGTCACGGCTAGGGGTCTTTATTCCCACTGGAGCTGGAGAGGCCATGGGAATACCCCAACCCCAGTTGAGAGATGAAAGATGGAGAGGGGAAAAAGGGGTGTCAGCAGCACAGGGCTGATCCCACCTAAGAGCAGGGTGAGGGGCTGCTCCCAGCTCTGCCTGCTCCTTGTCCCCATGCCCGCAGGCTGGAACCCTTCGGAGCATCGCTGTGGGGTTGGGAGTTGGTGCTGGGTGCTGACAGTGAGGCTGGGCTGAGCTGACCCAAACACTGCTGCCTCTCTCACTCAACCTCTGCCTCTTTGCCAGCCGGGGCAAGCAGCCCCCGCTACATCAGCAGGGACTGGCGGGGGGTGCCTGGCCAGCTGGACGCCGCCATGGCCGGCAGGATCTACGTGGCCTCCCACCAGCCCCGCAGGAGGAATTCTCGCCGCCAGCGCAAGAAGTACAAGAACCACCGGTCACTGGGTTTCTGGAGCTGGCTGCACAATGACTCCAAGTCCACGAGCGTCGAAAGCGACTGGCTGTCAGGTTCCAAGTGCGAGACCCTCCAGAGCGTCTACTTCTTTGTAGGAGGTGAGTCTGGGGGGGGGCAGATCCGGGTGAGGTGTGGGACCAGGGCTGCTGGGGCAGGGGGACATCTCTTGTTGTGTAGGAGCTGCAGAATTGTTCTGCCAGGGCTGTCCCTGGGCTCTGGGACACAGTGGGAAGGAGCCCAGGACAGGCAGCAGAGCTTGGCAGCTCCTACAGACAGCCCTGACAGCTGTCTCCCCTCCCTCCAGACAACTACTACCGCGTCAACCTGCGCACCAAGCGCGTGGACCTGGTGCGGCCCCGCTACCCCCGCTCCATCGCCCAGTACTGGTTGGGCTGCCCACAGTCCCCAGAAGAGAGCACCTGAGAGGGCCCTGCTGCAGCCCAGCAGTGCAGCCCCAAGCTAGGCAGAAATAAACCGTGAGCAGACTGGAGAGCCCTGTCCATCCATCCGTCCATCTGTCTGTCTGTCCCGTGGTTTGTGCAGTCAGGGATCCCCGTGGGCCCTGGTCAGCCCTCCCAGAACTGTGGGCTGTGCCAGATCCACGGTGCAGCTGCTCAGATCTGCTCTGCCAGCCAGTCCAGTGCCTCTTCCCACTGGAGGAGAGGGATGGTGCCGGCGGCTGCCAGCCGGGAGCAGTGGGGTCAGGTCTCCAGCACTGCCAGGATCAGGTACACAGCCCCATGGCTGAGTGGCTGGGCTCAGGCTGGGTGCCCATTCCCAAGGGACCCTATCTGAGGCACCATCTGGCCTCCCCAGAGTGCCCACCTCACCTCTTGGCTCTGGCAGTCCCGGCCATGGCGGTGCAGAGGGGATGACCCTTCCTTCAGCGCTGGGACATCGCCCAGGGCCTGACAGCTCCCGGGTCAGCAGGTGCCGCTGAGTCAAACTCCTGCTCCTACTGCAGCTCCTGCTCCTGCTGTGAGGACACATGAACAAACCCTCACCCTCTGCCCCCAGAAACCCCGGGGGCTCCCTCAGCAGGGAGCCTCAGGCCCTGCTTCTTACCTCTTCCCCTGGTGTGGTGGGGGGTGCCCAGGGAGCTGGTGGTTGCTGGGCAGAGCCGAGTCCTCCTGGCTGGGTGGCAGGACACCTGCATTCCCCTCAGGGGGCACATGCTGTGGCACAGGGAGCCCTGGCAGTGCCTTGTTTGGAGGAACACAGTGGTCAGGGTGCTGTGCCACGCTGTCTCCCCCCTTCCACAGAGACTCCTGGGGCTGTACCTGGCACACAGTGGCATCAGCCAGCCCAGGGCAGGAATGAGAGCATCCTGGGCAGTTGGGGCGGCCAGAGTGGGGAGGCAGCTTCTGCAAGAGCAGTGGGTGGGTGGTTTGGGCACCCTCAGCCTGCCCTGGGCACAGCCCCACAGGAGGATGGAGCCCAGGACTCCCCCCCCATCCCACCCCACTCACTGGCAGCCAGGGCCCGGAGGCAGGTGTTGTGTCTGGGTGCCACAGCCTCGAGGGGTGTCCAGGGGAGATGTGGGGGGGGTGAGCACTCTGGAGCAGGGGCTGGCTGTCGCATGAGCTGCGGGTAACTCTGTGAGATGGGCCTGCTGGGACATCAGTGCTGGGGTCTAGGGACACTGCGGGCTGCCTGAGGAGAGGCAAGGGAGGAGAGCAGGGCATTGGCAGCCTCTGGTGACTGCCTGGCCTCAGACTGTCCCTATGAGAGACTGGCTGATGCAGGATGGGTCCAGATAGGGGCTCCAGCTGCCCACCAGCCCCTTTCAGCCCCAGCCCATGGGTCCTGTGCACGTCTGTGTGTGTCCCCCATACCTCAGCTGCTCATTCTCCACCACAAAGTCCCGCAGGAGTCCATAGAGGCTGGGCCAGGCTGGGACTCCCTCTGATGGGAGCTGCCCTTCGAGAGGCCCTGGGGGGCCATGTCTGCCAGCCCTTGGGGGGATCCCTAGGACCTCTGTGCTCCTTGCTGGCACCTTGGGCAGGCAGAGCTGCTGGCGCAGGGAGAGGTTTTCCAGCTGAAGAGCATGGATTTCCTTCTCCAAGGTTTGCAGCAGCTTCTCCCGGGAGACCTGGGAGCACAAGGGGGTGGCTCAAGGGGGTCCCAGCAGCAGGGCAAAGCTCCCAGCTCCCAGCCCTTGCCTGCTCTACCCTGTTGGCCACGGGCCTGGTGGTGACCCTGCATGCCCGGCTGGCATAGTGCAGTGTGCTCAGGGTCTCTGAGAGGCAGCGTGAGGATGGTGAGATGCAGGCAACCTGATAAGGAGGACAAGATACAGGTGAGCTGCCAGACAGGAGGTGACCCCATATCCCTCCAGTCTTCCCCTGCACATGGAGGACTCCAAACCCCCTGCCCAGCCTCCTCTGTGCACCCACCATCAGGGTGATGCCTGAGCCACCCAGGGAACGGGCCAACAGCCGGGTCAGCTTGCTGTCTCTGTAGGGGATGTGTGTTCGCTTCCCTCGGGGTTTGGCCAGCAGAGAGATGCAGTGTCCTGTGGGAGGAGTCACAGCAGATGCCACAGGGCTCTGATGGGGACCAGCAGCTCACGGTCCCTTCGAGGGGTCCCCAACTCTTACCCAGTGCCAGGAGACTGCGGTTGATGTTGTTGGCCTCTACTGAGAGCTCCCCGCTGGAGCCAGTCTCCTTCACTCGCTCGCTGCCAGCCAGGTCCACGAAACACAGAGTGCCCTGCTTGCTGGGACAGGCGCCGGGCTGGGGGACCCAAGTTTGTGTGTGTGTGGGGATGCTCTGGCACCCCTTTTCCCTTCCCTGAGACTCACAGCAGTGTTCTGGGTCTGGGATCTGTCTCCCTGCTGCTCACCCCAATCCTTGGGCAGGAGGATGCGAGCCCCCACTCTGGGGCTGTTTGCAGTTCCATACAGAACCCCAGGCCCGTCCCCCCCAGGCCCTCCCCCCAGTGCAGGACGTGTGCTCACAGCCTGGCTGCGGATGTGGATGGTCAGAAGAGCATGGCTGCGGCTCGAGTGCCTGTTGAGGGCATGCGCTGAGGTCCGTCGCCTCTGGGATCCTGCAGTGAGTGGGACTGAGAGCTTCAGGGGGGCACAGCACCCACCACCCCAGCACCCACCACCCCAGCACTGCACCCACTGCCCACTCCCTGCCAGACAGAAGCTTGCCCATGCTCAGGCACCCTCTGAACATGCCCCAGCCCTGTGCCCACAGCACAGCACCTTGCAGGAGCAGGTTGGCGATGGCCTCCAGGCTCTCAAAGTCCACACAAAGCTGGTTCTCCACGTAGAAGCCCCGGGATTTACTCCAGCGCAGGGGCAGGGCACAGGGTGGCCCTGGGCTTAGCAGATCCCGGACCTGGAGGTACAATAGAGGGGAGGCAGCAGGTTCCAGTGGGACCAGGCTGGGTGGCAGGGCAGGCAGTTACCTGCTCATTGTAGATCTCCAGGTAGGAGGCACTGAGGGCCAGGTCAGAGCTGTGGCTCTGGCTCTGCTCCAGGAGGTAGGAGAAGGATCTCTGCATCAGTCCCAGTAGTGCTGGGGCTGCTGGCTGGGCCTCAGTCTGTGGAGATGCCAGAACCGTGAGCAGCCACCTCACATTGGGCACTCACCTGCTCCCAGCACCCATGACTGGGTGAGAAGAGCCTGTCCCACCACCACGACTGTACCTGGCTGAGGGGTCCCATCAGGGTGTAGGTCTTTCCTGAGCCGGTCTGCCCGAAGGCAAAGACAGTGCAGGAGAAGCTGGGGATGAAGTGGAGCCTCAGACATGGCTCTATGCAGTGGCACAGGGATGCCACCTCCTGGCATGGCCCCGGCATGGTGCTGGCATCACAGAGCAGCCAGCAAGGCCTAGAGGAGTGCAGTGGGGTGGGATAGGCTGGTCTGGTCTGCAGGGGGTTCCCCAAGACTCACCCATCCACTGCCAGCTCCACCAGCTGCCTCATCCCACTGCCTTCAAACACAGCTTCCTGTGAGGCACTGGCATCGAACACTGCGCTGAACCCAAAGGTGGCATCGTGCCTGGCTGTACTAACCTGGGTGTGAGGATGATGGTGGTTAAGGGGGTGCTGCAGCCCCTCCCCAGACACACACACACACACACACACCCCCCAGTGAGGAGGTGGCACTCCTATGGACAGTGCTATCACTCAGGCTGTGCACAACCCTCTGGTCCCCTCGTCGTGTCTCCGTGCGGGTCAGAGGCCGCACCCTAATGGTGGGTGGAGGATGGGGACACAGGGATGTCACTGCATGGGGATCCCCGGGAGCATCACTGTGCTCCTGCCCCAAGCAAGAGGGTCCTCATGCCCTTCACACCCTCCCTTACCTCAGCACAACTCTCAGACGTGTCTCTCTGCCCACCACGGGGCCCTCCCGCTCATCTCTGGAGCTCCTTTGGGGAACAGGTGGCAGTGGGGTGGTGGGTGCTCCACCACCTCGGCTGGGGACACCACCTGGGGACACCCTGGGGGTAGAGGGACCCACGGGTCACACCCCAGGCTCCTGGGGCCCTGAGGTCCCAGCCCGTGTCTGGCAGGGGACAGAGCCCAGCATCCCCTCGTGTCCCTGCAAAGGGACCACCTTGTACACCCCAGCCTTTTGGGGGTGCCAGTCCCTTGCCAGCTTCCCCGGGTCGGGGTTGCCCAGGTCTCAGACAGGGGTGGCGTCTGTCCCCGTTTGTATTCCACCACCACACCAACCCTCTCCCTCGACTTACAGTGTCTCGTGGCCCCGTGGGACGCTTTTGGGCCGCTTTCCCGAGGGGGGCTCCCAGCCCCGCGCCCTCTCCGGCTCCATTTGCCCCTCCCCGGACCCCTTCGCTCGGNCCCCCCCCCGGCCCCCTTCGCTCGGGGTGTCCGAGCGTCCGACGGTCCCGGCAGCAGCCACCGGCAGCCGGCCCAGGCTGCCCCGCACAACCGGTACCACCGCTCCGGTTAAACATTGACCGGTGCCAGCCCCGCGGGAGAGCGGCCTCAGCGATGCGGGGGGGGCAAAGGCAGGGGCGGGGGTTTGCGGTGGCCTTGGGCTGGGGGTCGGAGGTGGGGGGAGCAGGGGATCTCTAGGCTTCAGCACCTG
>VZRI01004875.1:0-12393 GCA_013397515.1 Upupa epops
CACCCCCCACGGTGATTGCCTGAATAATGCTGTGAGAGTACCGAAACTCAACCAACTCCGCCAAGCTTTCCCTAAGAGGAAGTGTAGTAAGCTTGCAACTGTGGACTTCAAGAGTGCCGACTTCACCTTCCTCATGGATCTGCTTGGCAGGGTATCATGAGATGAAGCCCTGGAGGGAAGAGGCACCCAAGAGAGCTGGTCGTTATTCAAGGACCAACTCTTCCAAGCCAGGAGCAGTGCATTCCAAAAAAGAAGGCTGGCAAGAATGTCGAGAGGCCAGCATGGGTTAACAAGGTGCTCCTGGACTTATTTGGGTGCAAGAAGAAAGTCTGTAGGCAGTGGAAGCAAGGAGGCTTCCTGGGAGGAGTACAGAGGACTTGTCTGTGCAGCCAGAATGCAGATTAGAAAAACAAGAGCAGAGATAGAATGAAACCTGGCCAGGGGGATAAAGGGAAACAAGAAGGGCTTCTCTGCATACACCAGTAACAAAAGGAAGGCTAGGGATGACACAGGGTCTTTCCAGAGGGAAAATGGAGACCTGGTCACAAATGATATGGAGAAGGCTGAGCTTAATAACTTCTTTGTCCCAGTCTTCAGCGGCAAAGGCTCTCTATGCAAGTCCCAGCAGGTAAAAATGGAGACAGGGTGAAGGATGACCCAACTGCTTTCAGTGAAGATCAGGTTTGAGACCATCTGAAGAACCTCAATGTGCACAAGTCCACGCAGCCTGATGAAATCCACCCACAGGTCCTGAGAGAACTGGTGAATGAAGTTGTCAAGCCACTAGCCATNTGAATGAAGTTGTCAAGCCACTAGCCATTATATTGGAAAGATCATGGCAGTCTGGTGAAGTTCTTGATGACTGGAAAAGGGGAAACATCATCCCCCCATTTAAAAAGGGAAAAAAAGAAGACCCTGGAAACCACAGGCCAGTCAGCCTCAGCCCTGTGTCTGGCAAGGTCATGGAGCAGATCCTCCTAGAGGCTCTGCTGAAGCATCTGGAAATTGAAGAGGTGATTGGTAACCAACAGGGCTTCATCAGAAGCAAATCCTGCTGAACTAATCTGATGGCAATACAGCACAAGTGGACAAGAGAAGAGCAACTGATGTCATCCACCTGGACTTGTGTAAAGCCTTTGACACTGTCCTGCATGACATCCTGGTTACCAAACTGGGAAAATATGGACTTGATGCATGGACCACTCACTGGATAATGAATTGGCTGGATGGTGGTACTCAGAGAGTTGTGGTCAACGGCTCAAAGTTCAAATGGAGATCAGTACTGAGACCACTGCTGTTTGACATCTTTATCAGCCATATGGACAGTGGCGTTGAGGGCACCTTCAGCAAGTTTGCCAATGACACTAAGCTTTGTGGTGTGCCGGGCATGCTGGAAGGAAGGGATGCCATCCATGGGGACCTGGGCAGGCTTGAGAGGCGGGCCAGTGCCAACCTCATGAGATTGAACAAGGCCAAATGCAAGGTCCTGCCCCTGGGTTGAGGCAATTCCAGGCACAAAGACAGGCTGGGTGGGGAACAGATTGAGAGCAGCCTTGAGAAGAAGGACTTGGGGGTATTGGTCGACTAAAAACTCAACATGAACTGACAATGTTCACTTGCAGGTCAGAAAGCCAACTGCATCCTGAGCTGCATCAAGAGAAGCATAACCAGTAAATAGGTTAAGGGAGATTATCCTCCCCCTCTATTCTGCTCCCACAAGACCCAATCAGGAGTTCTGCATCCAGTTCTGGAGCCTCCAACACAGGAAGGATATTGAGCTGATGGAATGTGTCCAGAGGAGGACCATGAGGATGACTGCAGGTTGGAGCACCTCTTCTATGGGGACAGGCTGAGAAAGTTGGTGCGCTTCAGCCTGGAGTGGCCATCCAGTACATGAAGGAGGCTACAGGAAAGGGTGTGGTGCTGTTTACAACAGCTTGTAGTGGTAAAACCAAGGGGAATGGTTTCAAAGTGGAAGAGGAGAGGTTTAGACTGGAAGTCAGAATGAAGTTCTTCATAACGATGGTGGTAGAGACACTGGAACAGGCTGCCCAGGGGGGTTATGGCTGCCCCCTCCCTGGAAGTGTTCAAGGTCAGATTGGATGGGGCCTTGAGCAACCTGGTCTAGTGGGGGGTGGCCCTGCTCATGGCAGGGGTGTTGGAACTAGATAATCTTTAATGTCCTTTCCAACCTGAACCATTCTGTGAATGAATCTATGAACACTTGCCCAGATGGTATGCTTTGAAGAATTTTCAATAGCAAATTTAACATGGAAACTACTGATTTGGGATGTGGGGAACACCAAAAACAGTTGGAAATCACACCCTGGTAATCAAGATCCACTAAAATTTCTCAGATGAGGAGCATCTCATTTAAAAAACATGGTTTTAATATTTATTTTCAAAGTCACTTTCACTGCAGAAGGAAAGAAGAAACAGGAGAATAGCACTTCTTGCTTTCTCTCTCCTTTTTGCTAACATGACCTTATGGAAGCTTGGTTTCACCTGCAATTAATCCAGGTCAAAGCTAAGGCATGGTTACTACAGGATATGTGTGATAGCTTTATCTCAACACTATTTCAATAATCCCAAGAATTTGCTTCCAATAGACTGCGATACTTAGGATGTTTGACTTGTCATTCATGCTCTTGACCCTTCAACTCTTCAAGGGGAAGTAAAGTCATCCCTAAGATACAGTGAGTTCTCCACTTTTTGATGGGAACTAAGTAACGAAAAAGCTGGGTGCACTTTTTGGTGTAAGCCAGCATAACACTACAAATTAATGGTCCCCATGCTGTTCTCACACACATGCTGAATTCTGCACAGAGAACAAGCATCAGGATTGAATTGCTCTCATCTTTGGAAGCCACACGCCAGGCCAAGAAGCCAGTCTCCAGGCTCAAACTGGAAGTCATGTTATGTCTTGGAATCCTGGATTCTGTGTTTGTCTGCTGAATTAACCGAGGTTAAGTGTCTATCTCATATTTGCTTGCTTACTCTGTTGCGCATACTTGCAGTTGCTTGGTGCAAGTAACTGCTGCTGCCATCAGAAAAGACTTTATCTGGAATGTGCATGGAAGTTTGATATGAGTGAGATTCTACTCTAACTACTATCCTACTCTCTCTGTTGCTGTATCAGTTCCAGTTCTTCATTATAATACCCTGCTGGCAGAACTGCTTTGTGCATTATACCATCTGCAGTTCACCCAAGATTCAAAAGGAATGATGAGCTGTATCCCAACTTAAACAGGACTTGTATTTCAGTACAAGCGTTTCCATATTATAAGATGCATTCCAATTGCAGCTTGTGTTTGGAGTTTCATATCAAACAGAGAATGGCATTTTTCTTTTAGATCTCATAGAAGCACTGTCCCAGTCAGCTCTAAATCAGCCTCTCTAAACAAGAACATGTTTGTATATTTAGAAGCATTATATCTGTGGGGATTTTAGATGCTGAGTTCATGCAGCTTCTTTCTCAAGGGTCTGTAAGATTAATGCTCTAAAAATATATTCCTACATAGATTTACTGTGAGGAACTTGGAAGCTTGGAACTGAATCCAGGAACAGATATGTTATGTGACTGAGAAGAAAACAAAGTTAAGCTCTAGCAGAAACAACGTAAGATTGACCAGAGGCAACAACAGGAACATTCTCATTCCAGGAGAAAGTAAAAATCAAGTTTTCTGAAGGCTATTTAGAAGAAAAAGCAAACATAAAGAGGTTCACTGCAGGAACAATGGTTTACATACAAGTGAAGCATTCTTTTTCACCAAACTACACAAATATTGCCTGTAAAGTCTTGTTTTCCTGAATGATTTAGGGCTCCAACTGCATGAAATGAGGGCTTGTAAGACTTTTCACATGCCAGACGAGCTCTTTGAACCTTGAGTTGTCCTTCTTGCTTTCCTTCTACCTCTGTGTGCTTTCGTAGGGTTCCTGTTCCTCCCACATGCAAATAGAATGATATTGTCTTCACTGCTGTGTATCTCACCACCCCCGCAGAAAGCTTTGGATTCAGATAGCCCAGCCCACACTTCATCGGACTAGCTGTGGCTTACTGGTTACCTGAGCTGCTGTGCAAAGAAGGGGTATGTATGTAACTCTAACTACACTTTGCCCAGTGTGGGAGGTCTGCTGCAAGTTTTTTATTCAAGTAGTATCGTTTTCTGACCTTCATGCATTTTGCACTATCTCTGTTTTAGCTTGATCAGTGTTTTCTGTTCTTGTATCCCTATCTCACATTGACTTTTTACACTTAAAAAAAAATGGTTTTTCCTCTTGCTGACGTTGCTGAAAGACTCTCTGTCTCTCCTGGGAGACAAAGAACAGAAAGAGAGATGGAGAAAAGAAGTATAAAAAAGGAGGAAGGGCATGCTCAAAGGGGTGGCTGTTTGTTGCCCTGTTAAAGCAAGCAGAACAGACCCTTGCTGGTATACAGCAGTTCAGAACCAGCTTGAAACAGCTGCCCCAGGTCAATGCCATAATTAACTGGAAAGGGAGATAATTAGCTGCCTGTATCACATTGCAGTGGACCAATGCTTTACAATTATAATGAATTTACTGACTCCATGAATTTCTTGTCTCACAGGCCATCACCTCATTGCTTCAAATGCATCAAGTGTGCTTCAGCAGGCAAGAAAATGAACTTTTGTGACAAGTCTCCTGATGCCGGAGTTGTCACGTTTTTCTTTTCTGAGATGACCTGTTTAAAGAGTCAAGTACAAAGGTCAGTTATGTGATAATTATGCCTGGTTAAAGATTGGCAGTTGAGCAACCAGCTAGTGTTTGGGTTAATCGAAGCTCTCAACAGAGAAGGCTCTACTGTTTACAATCTTACCTTCATTCCCATAAACAAGTATTTATATTTTACTACTGTATTGTCAATTTGGGCAACTCAGAAGCAATCATAAACCAATCACCTATCCTGTAATAAGTCATTTTCCTGCACAGTCAAGAGAAGCAGATCTTTCCTTCTTGGTGAAGTGCTCTGAGAATTACTAAAAAGAAGTTCTCTGCCTTCTTTCTCCTTGTTTCAATTGGTAACAGTAAAGCTTACTCAGTACTAGAATTAGTCTGAGTCGACAGGAAGGCTAAAACGCACATTCAGGCCCTGGAAGGAGATTTTTATCTGCATGAGTTAATGACTGACTCTTGGTACACATCCATGGCCCACACGTAGCTGAAGTTTACAAGCATATCTATCTGGCTCATAGAGCCAGCAGATACTAGTGCTTTTCATAACCTAAGTATATACATGTTCATATGCCCAGCCCAGGTCAGGCAAGTAAAGTCAGGAAATAAATCAGTCTTTTCTCTCTGAATCATTTCTTTTTTATATATTTGCGAAAGTAAAGCCAAATGTTTGCAATTGCAACCACATAAATAAACACAGGAGGTGTTTAGTAAGAAATGTAAGGGGAGGCTGTATCATATTCTGGAAGAGAATAATTTCACCAAGAGACTAAAAAATTGAGATCCTTGGCATTTGGTGGTGGGTGTCCCAGCTGCAGCAGTTCCTTGCTGTGTTCACTGCTGACTTGTTCCCTAACCTTGAAAGCAGAAGACCCATTCATTTGACTTCTGCCTCATGATCCTTTACTGCTGCAGGTGTGGTATCACCACAGCCTGTGCTGCTGCTCCCTTGGGTCAGATGCAGCTGATACATCTTAGGGGTGGTCCCTTGACATCAGGAGGAGGTGTGTTGCCATAAGGTTTCGCATGCCGAGAAGGCCTGCTGGAAAAGTCTCAGCAGCAGTCTCACCACAGCACAAGACTCTATAGAGGAAGTATGGCAGTATGGGTCAAATGAAAGATTTCTCTTGCCAACTTCCCACATCTGACTGTGGCCAAAAAAATGACCCAACAGTAGAGCAAGTGCAGGGGGTTACTTCACTGGAATATCCTTCCAAGTCTGGCAATTCATAGGCTTCCCAGAAAGTAAAGGTTGTATTGGACCACTGACAAAGAGAGGTCATTCCTGGAATGCAAATGGTTGTAATCACTCTCTTTTGTGAGGAAATCCTCACAACTATGGCTGATGGCAAATGAGGCAGCATATTACAAAACAGGAGGCCATCTTTTAACAAAGCCTTAAACTGTGGCATTTCCAAAGCCTGTGTAGAGGGAGCACCACTTTGAAACTGGTTTGCCTCCACAGCACCACATCCCTGACCAATTCACAAGCTCTCATCCCATCTGCCATGAGCTACTGCTACCCACTCTCACAAAGGTCCAGGTGGAGATATTGTGCCTCTAAACATTGCATCCCAGTTCAGCAGGTAAACAGGTGCTTTCAGACTCTCTAGCTAAATCATAGAATCATAAGAGATCAGAAGGGACGTTGAAAGACCATCTAGTCCAATCCCCCTGCCACAGCAGAGGAACATAATCCCAGCAGCAGAGCCTTCCAATTGGCTTTTTCAGTTAACACTGAAGTTTAGGGAAGAGAGGCAACAGATTTGGCCTGAACTGACCATTTCAGCTGGAATTGCTGTTCATAGTAGTATTGCAGTTCAATCCCTAGCATCAAATCCACTTTTAAGTTCCAGTACTTGGATGTCTTCGACAAGTTTCTTGCTGTGAAAGAGCGGGGACTGCGTTACAGCCAACATCTATATGCTGATACATGTTACAGCAGCTGGGCTGGCCAAGGACAGCATTTCAGAGGTGAGCGGAGGCGGAAGGCAGCACGGGAACGCGCAGGGTTGTGCCTGAGTCTCAGGCTTGGGGCGGGAGCACCGGCGGGGAAGGCGGGAAGCGGAGCAGGTGTTGCGGGAAGAATATTACTTCCATGCGCGGTGCGCGGGGGACCTGGCCCCAAGGATTATCCGCTCAGCTCGGCGAAGCCCTCACGCAGACCCGTCCCGGGACGGGCGACGGAGAAAGAAGAGGACTGGGGCTTGCCATGCCGGTGGGAAACCAGGAGCGGCGGCCTCTGGGCAGGTATCGCGAAGTGGGGCGGCGGGTGGAGGCGCCCGGATAGGTGCTACCGGGAGAGGGAAGTGGCGGAAGCGGCGGCAGATGAAGGGCGGGAGCGAAGCGCTGCCCTTGGGGCTGAACCTGCCCTACCACCCTGGTGCGGGAGGGATTCCGAGGACCTTCTCTCACGCCATCTCTTTCTGATCTCTCCTCCCGTCCCAGAATGAGCGGAGCCGAGGGCGCGCACGGCCGACGGGCGGCCGTCCGCAGGAAATTCAATCCCACCGCCGCCCCCACCCATGGACTAGCGCTCTCCTGCCCCGCGAGGTTCCCCATCTGGAGGATGCCCACAGGTAACAGCACTGACCGAGCCTTCGTGATCGACTGCTCCCACCCCGGCGGCCCCAGCAGCAGCGAGTCTCTGCCGGGCGGGCTTGGTGTAAGCCGGGTGCCCCTGCAGCTCTGCCTGTGTTCCCGGCGGGACATCTCTGTAAACTAGAGGCTGGGGCTCCTCGTCACAGACCGCAGGAGGTCGAGTCGTTCACTCGCCCCGTTAGCCTCCGCCATGCAGGACAGGGTGGAGGAACTGCAGGGTCGCCCTGGTCCCCAGACGGCTGCAGAGCTGCTTCTCCGTGGGCTGAATCGGGATTGCGGAGTGGTGTGAAGACTTCTGGAGCTGCAGCTCAGTTTCTACCCTCAGCCCCTGTC
Organism: Upupa epops; assembly: GCA_013397515.1. Classification (NCBI taxonomy): domain Eukaryota; kingdom Metazoa; phylum Chordata; class Aves; order Bucerotiformes; family Upupidae; genus Upupa; species Upupa epops. Next base: position 7,627 of record VZRI01004875.1, read on the forward strand.
TTGGCACGAAATGTGCCTTTGCTATACTTTTCACAGCTCTTGGGCTGGAGAGGAAACAGCTTTCTCAGCTTCCCCGCGCCGAGCAGGCTCCTGCTTCGCGCCTGCCTCTCCCCGTCAGGGCCCCGTCAGCAGCAAACCCACGTTAGACCTGTTTGACGTGTTAAGCTTCAGAAAGCTGCTGCTGCTTTGGTGCAGTGCTGTTACCCACGGGCTTAGGTCAGCTCGGGCCGGTTATCTGCACTACCTTGGCAGGTAAAAACAGGCTGTTGTAAAATCCAAGCCTCAGAAAGTTGCTGGTTATCAGCAACACACCCATTTCTCTGAGGTGACAGCAGGTGTGACATGCTGTGCTCTTGCCTGTGGTGTCATTATGGCTTGATTTTAATGGATGTGGAAGGATAAAGTGGCTAAAATAAAGCTTGAAAAGTCAGGTCAGTGCTTGTACTGTGAATGGTGACATGTCAAATGTAAGGACAGGATGTTTTGTTTGGGGACTGTCACAAACTCCCAGACAAGGGATGAATTTACTGATGAGTATGTATTAATTGGAACCGTTTGGAGTGCTTTATTTCAGCTTCAATGTGTAGTGACTTTGGATATATACATGAGCCCACCACTTTTGATTAGTGGTGGTATTTTTTCCCCAAGGCTTTCCTTGAATATTTAAGCTAAGAAAGAGGAATTGGCAGGTGTATTTGTAGTATGTAGACTTGATGGATTTCATTCTCTCATAGAGGTATGCTTAGAAAAAGAACCTTGTGTTTTCTATTTCTGCTTTAATTTCATCAGGCATCTGCAGTTGCTCACTGTTACTGTAAACTCCTAAGTGACTGTTTCATACACATCTGTGATTATGTATTTTTGCTCATTTAACCTGTGCTCACACTATCTCTACCAAGTGACTTTTATTTGCTAGATGTTTGTCCAACCCAAGTTCTTCAGGGTGGGCATTCATCCTGTGGCTTTTGAATGGCAGGAAGGTGGTGAGGGCCATGACAAGAACCATGTGCTGCTTATTGAACATCCCTACACAGCAGAACCCAGCTTTATAGTACTTTCTTGCATTGTGACTGATAAATATGATTGCAATATGAAAAAAAAAATTAAGGGAGTGAGTCTCAAAGATGGGGGGGAAGTAAAAGGTACGCTTGGTGATTATTTTAAGGTTTCTCTCTTGTAGGTAACAAATCCTGTCTTTTTCAATCAATAATCCATGTATCCTAGAAAAGATGATGAGAAAACCTTGAGTGTACAGAAACATTATTTCCTTTTAGTAGGACTTTAACTGCTACTTCTATTGGCAGAGGAAACCGCGGCATGTGCTTCAGCATCCTATAATCCCACGATAACTTTATAACCTCTCTGTCTCTTCTCTGTAGTCAGAATGCGACTGTACTTGCTTCTGTGGCTGGTAAAAGGTGATCACACTACCTTGGTTCTGCAGGTGTGAACTTTAATCCTCAGGTGCCACATACAGCTGGGTGTGTTCTTTCCCCTGTATATAAAAAGGGGAAAAAAACCTAGTGGCCACACCTTTGGGTTCTCACAACACTAACTGGATTTTAAAGGGATTTTTCTAATACAGAATTATGCCTTTAACCTGCTTGAAACCCTTAGAGGAAAGTAGGATTTAGTGTATCCCACGCATCTGCAATCCTTTTTGCTGCCAAGCATTGTGAAATATGCCAGTTCCTTATGTTACTGCCTGGGGATGGGGCTTGGGCAATTGTCCCCGATCGCTATCTGCAAAGCAGCTGAAGAAATGAGTTGTATTTGCTTATAAATGCATGAGGAAAAAATTATGCAGTATGTTTATGACAGGCATATCAGGACTCTTCTCAATCTAGTTGTGTGTGTTGATTACTGCAAAGATGTAAGACCTATAATTCCTGTAAACTCAGTAGTTCCTGACAGCATTTGACATGAGCTTGATGAAGTAGGGAATACCATAGGTTTTCCATGCTGGGAAGCAGATATCAGGAAGTATATCTAGTCTTGGTGGTGTTTGAAAACATTTCTAATGCTGAAAAGGGCTACTTAATGTTTTCATTACAGCATCGGTCTCTTGTTGCATTGCAGTTGAAGTGTCTACTTTGGACAGAAAAATCTTTCTGCTCTTTCAAGTCATACGTGTTTCTCGTCATGTGCACAACAGCAGCTGAATTTTGTTTGAAAAAGCTTAATGTTTGCTTTGTCCTGTTCATAGTTAAACAAATTATTTCCTATTGGAAACTAACATTAATTTAAAGGTTTGGACAAAATAGCACTTGAATCTTTGGAGATACTTTGAAATGGCTTGAAAATATCAAGGCTGGAGGCAGTTTAGAGAAGAGCATTTAGTGAAACAGTGTGATTAATAATCTAGTTTTGAAGGGAATAATTAATGTGAGTCTGGTGTTGTCTTATATTTTTGCTAAATAGAATTGAGATTTGATACAAGCTCAAACAAATCTTGAATTCAAATTGCACTGTTGTAGGCTACTGCTGGCTTGTTCAGCATCTTCTTTATAACCCAAGAGCTCCGTAAGGTATGAATATTCTGCTGCATGGGGTTAAACTATCCTACAGGGTTGTATCTCCACTTAGTCAACTTGATTTAGCTGCAAAGACATTGCCTGAAGCACAAGGACACAGTAACTCACTTCCATAGCAAGAAATACATACTTTCTGCCATCACTGCAGTCACCTCCATGTTTTGCTGTATATCAACTGGATTAACTTCTGTGCCATTCAAACCTGGCACTGGAGTTGTTTAGCCTGGAGAACAGGAGACTCCCACTCCTACTTCATTAAATACCTGATAAGTTGTAGGCAGGTGGGGGTTGGGCTCTTTTCCCAGGCAACCAGTGACAGGATAAGAAGGCAGAGTCTAAAGCTGACAGGAGAGGGTTAGGTTGGATGTTAGGAAGCCCTTCCTTATGGGAAGGGTGGTCAGACACTGGAATGGACTGCTTGGGGTAGCGATGGAATCCCCATCCTTGGAAGTGTTTAAGGACAGACTCACTGTGGCCCTTAGTGTCNGGCTCTTTGCCCAGGCAACCAGTGACAGGATAAGAAGGCAGAGTCTAAAGCTGACAGGAGAGGGTTAGGTTGGATGTTAGGAAGCCCTTCCTTATGGGAAGGGTGGTCAGACACTGGAATGGACTGCTTGGGGTAGCGATGGAATCCCCATCCTTGGAAGTGTTTAAGGACAGACTCACTGTGGCCCTTAGTGTCCTGGTCTGGCTGATGTGGTGATGTCAAGTCACAGGCTGGGCTGGATGATCTCGAGGGGTTTTTTCCAGCCTCAATAGTTCTGTGATTATGGTATCATATTTTTGTTTACTTATGTGCAAGTTTATGTTCTTTCTGGACTGTTTTCTTCTGTTCCCTTTTTCCTAAATGTAAGTCTGCTAGCATTCTACTGTATCTTAGCAGTTTTGGGCCATTGCAGTGTGTTTCTTAGGGAGCTGAGGTAATTTGCATTCAGGACAGCATCTGCTTCAGTAAGGTGTCTGCAAACACTGGCAGGAAAAAAAATTGTTCCCCGACTCTACTGTTGTATCTCTGCCTGTTCAATGGATAAGATTTTATGGGATTATGACAGCAAAACTTCAGTAGTCTTTTCTGTTTCCATCTTGCAGTGAGACATAACTAAATGAGACAGAGAGCATGCTGCTCTGCTCTATGAAAAATGTCTTTAGTATGGTAGAGGGTTTTTTGCGTTTTTTTGAAAGCTAGAGCACTGTGTCCTACCTTACAGTTTTTCATTGTTGTTGAAATAAAGTAACGAACTCTAGATGGTCAGTTTGTTTGCTTCTGCCTTTGTGTTACCTCCTGCATTTTGTTGACTGGTCTGCAGTGATTGAAGAGCTAATTGATACTTTTCCCTGTGTTCAGGGAAAACCTATATGATCATTAGGGGGTTAACCTAAGCAGTAGGAGGAATCTCTAGATGTGTTAGAGACAGCTGCAATAGAAAACTAGTTGCTTAACATGGTCTCCTGGTTAATGCAGGGGTTTGGAAGTGTTTTTCTAAAGTTGAGATTTATCAAGGAGAGCTGATGCTTAAAAATCCTGATGGAGGAAGGTACAGGAATAAGAGAAGAAAGGCATATATGGGAAACTTGTTTCTGGTATTCCTCTCCCTTCTGAAACATGAGAAAGTATAAAAAGTTGCTTTATGTGAACTTGCTTGACAGTACTTTTTCTTTTGTCATTAGAGAGCTTCCTGTTTCTATGGGCCAAATTAATCCCATGTGCCTCCTGCTGAAGCAAATATGTTGTTTGAAAATGCTGTGAAATGAAACATAGCTTCCTGAATATAATTTCACTCTTCTTATTCCTTTCTTTCTCCTGTTGTAGGAACAAAATAATCCCTTTATTAAAAGCCAAGGAGAGCACAGTTTGCTTCAGAGACTATCCAGGACTGAAGTAACTTATAAGTGTATCTTGGGCTAGCTTGGTGTGTCTGTTTATCCTTTTCCTAACAATGCCTACTTTACCCAATCATTGTTGGTCTTGTAATTCTGATGTCTTCGTGATCAGAATGGTGATTTTCTTAGATTAGAGTTTGTATTCACTACTTGATTTGTTAGTGACAATATGGGAAGGATTTCAAGAAGTTATAATTTTACATAGATTTTCTGAAAATAATGTAAGTCTGTGTCTTGGTGGAGACACTTGTTTTAGTGTATACCTTCTATAGGTATAAGCAGAATACAGCATATCTTTAGGATATAGAGTTCCCTATGAATATGGGGGGGGGGGGGGGGGGGGGTATTTACC
>VZRI01004875.1:21330-76011 GCA_013397515.1 Upupa epops
ATTTAGCATTGTGTCCAGTTTTGGGCACCTCAGTGCAAGAGAGACATCAGGGTGCTAGGGGTGAGTGCAGAGGAGGGCAATGAAGCTGGTGAAGGGTCTGGAGAATAGATCTTATGAGGAGCAACGAAAGGAGCTGGGACTGTTTAGTTGGACAAAGAGGAGGCTAAGAGAGATCTCATAATTCTTTACAACTACCTGGAAGGACATTGTAGAAAGGTTGGTGCTGGTCTCTTCTCACAGGTAGGTAGTGACAGAACCAGAGGAAATGGCTTCAAGCTGCAGCAGGATAGGTTTAGACTAGACATCAGGAGAAAGTTCTTCATGGAAAGAGTGGTCAAACACTGGAATAGACTGCCCAGAGTATTCAAGAGTCACTTAGATGTGGTGTTAGGAGATATAGTTTAGGGGTGAATTGGTAGAGTAGGGTTAATGGTTGGACTAGATGATCCAAAGGGTCTTTTCAACGCTGAGTGATTCTGTGATCTCCAGGAAGGCGATTAGAGACCAAAGCAGAAGCAGATCACCAATAGAAATGCATGTATTTAGTTCTTAAGTATTTCCTACAGTGCTCTGCTTTACTCTGTTTGCTAGTACAAAAGTACACAACATTAGAAAAAACCCATTCTTGCCCCTTTCAGCTTTGCATATGTTCATTCTCAGGTAGTCCTTTGCATTGCTAATATTTGAGTTTCATTTTTGCACACATACTATAGTCTGGGGTGGCAATGGAGGGAACTTCGAAGTATTTTTCCTTCCTCAAGATAACAAATTGTTCGCTGTCAAATATTAGCTTTGGTTTCAGAAAGGAAAAAGAGGTTTAAATACGAATAATGAGAGTGTATCATTCTCACTAAGACTGATGATGATTATATCCTTATTATAGTTGGTGAGGTGATGTGCAACCCTAAACATGGATGAACTGAACACTGAGCTGAGGTATTTGAACTAGAATCGTAAAGTAGTTTTGGCTTCAAGATCATCAAGTCTAACCTTTCCATAGCTCTGTCATCAGTACTAAATCATGTACCCCAACACAACATCTACCCTTCTTTTCAACACCTCCAGGAATGGTGACTCAACCCCCTCCCTGGGCAGACTTTTCCAGTGCCTGGAAGAAAAGCATTACTGTTGGATTTTATTGGCTTGTTTTTTTTATTGGTGTATGTGGAAGGGAAGGTTGTTTTGAAGGTTAAAACCTAATGTTTACAGTGCCTTAGGATGTCACAGTATGGTGAGCTTTCTGACAACGGTTTTTTTCCAGCTGTAATACATAGAAGGTTAGAAAGGCAGAATCCTTTTAGTAACTGGAAGTAAGGAGAGGACTGCAAACTGACTGCATGATGCTGAAGCAACTCCTTATCCAAAGGATTCTTGAGGGGTTTTTTGTTTTTTGGGTTATTTTGGTGTGTGGTTTTATACTTACAGAAGGCAAGAAGATTCTCATAGCTGGTAAGCATGTTAAGCTTTGAATGAAAAGTTCTGAACTGATTTACAGCAACTGTGCACAAGCCATGTAGACTAAAGATGGGTAATTCTGTGCTAAAGAAGAACCACCTCTGTTTTTGTATGATATGTATTCAGGTAAATAGGAGCAAATAATTTATTAGTATGGAATGTGTGCTGTGGTCTTCCTTTATCTTTTTTCTATATGTGGGTGTCATACCATTGAATGATCTGCTGTTTGATTTATGATGATGTAATTAATTCTTTGTGGTGTGGTCCTTTACTGCAGCATGATTTTACTTAGTGTGTGGCGGTTGGGTGTTTCTTTAGCTGGTTGTTTCTTTGGTTGGTTGCTTTGTAATCCTGTTGTGGAAAATATTTTTTAAATTTTTAATTGAGTTTAATTCTTTCTCAAATTGAATACAATTTGTTAAGACTCTAACCTTGACCTTACAAGTCAGTTGAAAGTAGTGTTATGTAAAATAAAGATGTCTGATATTTATATTCCTAGGATTTTTTGGTTGGCTGAAAATTTATAGGCAGCATGCCACAGACAGAAACTGCTGCAGGGGAAAAAAAAAAGGATTTAATTTTTTTAATTATTCTTTTTAAAAACAACTTTGGTTCAGTGTTTAACCATTTTGGGACATAATGACAGTTTACCCAAATATTACCTAAACATTCCTGGAAAATAAGGAACACCTTCAAAATCTGGGGCAGAAAATACGGAACTGAACGTGTGATTAAAGAAGTACAAAGGTGTCTGTGTCCAATGCTATGTGTCTGCCAGCTTGCAGCATGCTTGTTGCATGGGCTGCTTCAGCCAGCTGCGGTGCTGCAGCCTTGTAGCAAAGGGACTGATTTCTCAATGCATTGACTTTGTCACAGGCTCTGCAGTATAGATGGTTCTTCCAGGGTGCTTTAAAAATATTCCCTGTGTACAAAACAGCAGACAGCCAATCTAATTCCTCTTGCGGCTTGTTAGACTGCACTGGATATCCTACTGCTTTACAATGGGGTTGGATATGGATATGCTTCAGGTGAAAGCATTTGCATATTGTTAATACCTTCAAGTATTAAACCTTCAATTGTGTAATGTGTGTTAGTTTTTTACTTCAGTTCTGGTTTTAGGTTTATTTTGTTGGTTTTTTTTTCTTACTGATATTCATTTTAGCAAATAAAAGTCCAAAACAATGCCTCTGAGCCACATCTAACTTGATTTTCTTAACTCTGGTTCATTGAGAGGGCCTTAGTGAACACTTTTTGCACTGGAAATAACCATGTGTGCCATATGTGTACAGAGTAATAGGAAGCAGGTCTACACAAACTGAGATTGTTCTTCAGGATTATCTGCCTTCACCTGCATTTAACTCTACCTTTTGCAATCACAAGGCCAAAGCTAGTCAACGTAATCAAGTAGCCAGTCTTGTATTGGTTTTGAATTATTTTCTATTGATAAGAAGCCTAGATTTTCTTTTGCATACCATGCTGACTTTGTGTAGGAAATGAATTCTCTATGTTGAAGGAACATAACAAATTGCCCCACAGTGTATACGGGACACATGTTGTAATGCATGTCCCCTATTGTAAGATAATATGTTGTAGGCAAGTTTATAGCAGAGTTCAGGGTCTGTTTTGATTGCTTGACTTCATAAAAATCCTTTGAGATAACTCAGTGATTTGCACTTGTGTGTTACTACAGCATTTTAAGTCTAGAAATACATCAGAAACCTCAAATATTGTCTTAAGTTGAAATTTTCCTGGCAACTTCAGCTGTGCTTTTATTAGCACTGTGCTGTCAGTTTTATGCTCTTGGGTTGATGTCTCTTCAGGCCACCTGAAAGACAGTGCCTGTCCCTGAGGCAGCAGTCTGTATGGCACCAGAGTCTTGTCTGCGGAGATTCTCCAGTTCCTGTGGTCTTCACAGCCTCCTTGGCACAATGTAGAAACAAAACAAACCCTTTCTGTTCTGTACAAGTGGAATGAGTAATCAAATTATAATAGCCTCTACTGCAGAATGATACTTGTCGTTCTGCTTATAAGTTATGTAGCATGGTGAGATACAGATCCATCTGGGTACAGTAAGACATTTTCAGACACCTCACTGCCAGGAATTTAATCTAGCAGCAATCTTCTATAGGCTGCCTTTTTGGGTTCTGCTGTTGTGGTTTCTACACTGATGATCCTAACAAAGAAGTAATAAGTTAAAGATTTAAAACACATGAAGGTATGATTCTATGTTGCTAATAGACATGGTTTTAGTGACCTGGTGACTGACCTGGCAGTGCTGAGTCAAGGGTTGAGCTTTGGTGAGTTCAGTAGGGTCCCTTCCAACCATAGTAATTGTGTGACTTGAGGATTCTCTGATCCTTTTTGAACAGCATATTGATTATATGACAGGGTTTTCTTAATGTGACCTTAGGTTATATTTTCTTTCCTTCAGCTCATTGCACCCTGTGGTCACTCTTCCTTAGCAAAAACACCGTAAGAAGAATAAAGTCAACTCTTCTACTATTTCCTCATTAATAGCTTGGGGGTTGGTGGAGTGTGCTTTGGTCCCAAAATATTATCCTGTTTCCTTGTTAGCCAACACATTTAGGACTATACAGGCAAAATAACTTTCTGAAAAAATGACATTTGTCTCCTCATTAGTGAATTGTGCACATCTGCTCTAATTAATCTGTCTGATGAAATATGAGAAAATTCAAACATTTACATTACAATTAATAGAAAAAAGTATATGTGACGTTATTTCTTTTGTTTTGTTTTACAACTCATCAGAAGTTAAAATAAAGGCAATTTTATATGTTAACCTTGCATATGAGAGTTTGACTCTTTAAATACAAAGCTGAATTTTATTCAATTTCAGTTAAGGTAACTTAAATACAAAGTATCTCATTAATTTTATATTAATTGTATTCAGCTTCAACAGCTTTCATAAAGCAAATAAATTTGGGGTTACAGAGAATTATCCCTTATGTTGAAAATTCAGTGTTAGTATCTGATGCCTATAGAAACTTGAAAAGGAGCAGCTGCATATTTTTTTATTGAATTACATCAATAAAGCATTATATGAGATCCAACTATAGGTAGGCAAGTCTTAGAACCATAGAATGTTCCAGGCTGGAAGACGCCTCCAGAGGTCATCTATTCCAACCTCTCTACATAAGCAGGAACATCTCTACCTAAGTCAGGTTGCTCAGAACCTCATCTTAAATGACTTCAGGGTTGGGGCTTCCACCATCTCCCTGGGCAGCCCATTCTGCCCATCAACTGTCCTCATATTGAAGAGCTTTTTTCTAATCTTCAGATTAATCTCTCCTTTCCCAGCTTGAACTCATTGTTCCTTTTCCAAAGGGTTTGTATGGATAGGATTAGACCTTCCCCTGCCTTCATGTAGGCCCTGTCTCAGGTACTGGAAGGTCCTCCTTGAGCCTCTTCTCCAGGCCCAGCTCTCTCAGCCTGTCTTCCTACTCCATTCCTCTGACCATATTGGTGGCCCTCCTCTGGACATGCTCCAATCTGTCTACATCTTTTTTGTGCTGGGTGCTTCAGAACTGGACAAAATACTCCAGGTGAGGTGTCACAAGGGCAGAGTAGAGGGGCAGAATCACCTCTCTTGATCTGCTGGCCACACTTTTGCTGCAGCCCAGGATGTGATTTTCCTTCTGGCAGGTAAATATTAGTGTCAGTACCCAAGCTTAGGTAAGGATCTTGCACTTACTGGGCTCAAAACAAGCAGATGAAGTCACTGCAGCAATTTCTTTAATACCACCTTTGAATTTAAAACAACATGATTTTCCTCATGGCAACTCACTGAAGTCTCCACTGAAAACTTTTGCCAAATTACTTTACTGCTGGAGACAGAATGCCTGGGCTGCAGCCTGGTTTATTCTGTCTTCAGTCCATACACCAGAGCAGCTACACACACAGCAGATGAGACAGACAGTGTGATGTTTTTCTGCACTCTTCCTGCTGGTCTTTGATCTGGACCTGGTGGGTGGCTGCCATCACCGCCATTCCCTAGCAGCAGGGGCTACTGGTGTATTTCCAGCTGGCTGTGATTTAGCCAAGTTGGTCTGGTTTTTCCTTCCTACTAATCATCATGGCCCTGGCCTACAAATGGCATTTTGATTTATCAGTTGCTATGGGCACAAGGGGCATTAGAGGCATAACTTTAAATGCTGGAGAAGTTCCATAGAGATTCTAAGGTTTTCATACTTTTTGCAGATGGTGAACTGGAACAGTACTGGTTGTATACAAAGAACATATAATAATGGATTATAACAGGTCCATAGATCTGAGTACCATCGTAATCCCATCTGTTATGAAACTGTTTTGTGTGGTTCCCTGTATCTTTTATATGTAAGTTCAGATGAAGCTCTCTCCTCAATGTAGGTTTTCTAACAAAACAGAAAACTGGCTGACATGGGTAGTGTATGGAAGACGAATGTTTATAAAGTGAGCATTCTGAACTCTTGCAAATATTTTGTGCTTGATAATGCTGGGATTCAATAGAAATTGTTGTCCTTGAGTAAGCTGGTCATGCAACATTAAGTTCATGGAGATTTTGCCCTATCAGCTGTATATCTTTATCTAATCAGAGTTGGTCTTTATGTTCAAGGTGAAACGAATATGACCGATGTGTGTTTTCCACACTTAACCCAAAAGATCTCACTTCCACAGATCAATCCGTGTGATTAATCATGAAATAGTTACATTAAGCAGTAGCTTAATATGTTAGGTTTGCATCCTTAGTTTGAAGTCTAGAATGAAAACGTCAATTTACCTGCACCTTTACTTACCTGTGTATTTACCTGCATATTTACCTGTGTGTTCTGGATGGCTAACTTGGAGCTGGAGATCAATTACAAAATTTTGGAATTGAGTATGAACTCTTTATGGATAAAGATGATTACTGCTGGTAAAAAAACCTTTAACCTTTTAGTGGTCAGAATTCCTTTTGCTATAATTCTTGCACTATTGCTTTCATTTCTGGAGTGTGGTTATTTATGCTGAATGCACAGAGTGACAACTTCCTTAACCTCACTTTTACTTCCTACTTTCATGGCAATGGACTCCCTTACAAAAAAGGAAGTGCAAATGCAACCTTCTTGTTTTCCCCAATTCTGTGTAAATTAGCACTCTACACTTGCCTTCAGTGATTACCCCTAAAGATTACTGAATCCTGCTCTGAAACCATCAGTGATTCTGCTGATGGCTTGCCAAACAAATTTGTCTTGACAGTTTTTCTGGCTGTCCCTTATTATGATTGAGCAGCTTAATGAGGAATGACAGACAAGTTCATGGCTATATTTTTCTGGACTCTTAAGTCCAGAAAAGCAGATGTACTTGTCAAGTGTATTTAGATCTAAATAAAAATGACCAAACCCTTGGATTATTTTGTCAAGTTGTAGGCCAAAACAACATAATCCTATACCGTGTATTATACCATGTCCAAAAATAACTAGAAACACCTGCCCCATGGTTTTGAATCAAGTGTGTTGCTATACTAAAGCAACTTCAAAATAGTGTTTCATCTATCCTAAGTATATCTGGTTGCGTGCTTTAAATCATGGACCGGACTGAGAAAGTCAGTCCTGGTTTTACTAGAATACCACACTGAGCAGTCAGCTGTAGCCCTCAGTATGGCGACTGTAATTCTCAAGGAGACATGGAGCAATTGGACATCATCAATGGCACCATAGGCCGTCCGTTTCACAAGACTGAAATCTGTTCTTTGTCTGTAACTGGAGATTGGCTGCCTGCCTTTAGATTCTGGGATTCAGAACTTCAATAGGGTATTAAAATGGAGTATTTTTCAAGCAAAATAGTAAAAACTAGAATGGATTTGTGTTGGGTGGTTTTTGTCTCATTAGAATAAGGTTTGTTATTCCAAACAGAAAATACGGTGTCAGTTCCTGAAAATTGAACCAACGTTTGGCAGATATCCAAGGTTTTGATTAGATACTGGGGCTGTGTTGCTAATGTGATGTTTACATTTTTATTTTCAGGCAGCTGTGTATTAGCAGGTAATACAATTTTAAAAGGATTGAGAGTCTCTATGGCATTTTTCTTAAAAACTGCATGGTTTCCTTTGCAATGTTCTCATTTGTATATGTATTTTTTTCATCTTTGGAGCAAACCATCAGCACAAAGTTTTGCAAATAATCCCTTTTGATAAAATATTTCTCACCTATATGTCATCATTCACCTCCAGAATTAGCTTCTAAGCTAAAGCCAGCCACTCACTCTCTCCTTTCAAAAAATGGGAAGTAGCTTCTATGTTTTGATTGATTGATTGATGTGTCTCTTATATTGGACAAGTATTAAAACTTCATGCTGCTGTATTAAAAATAGAGTATACGGTGGACAGTATTTAAATTGATGTTTCTATATGTATTTATAGGGTGTTTTCACACTATAGTCTATTAGAGAAGCAAGAACTCCTGTGGTTTGAGTTTTGGACTCTTTTCTAATATTAAGACTGCTTTGACAGTATTGTGGTGAAGACATCCTTCATGAACACTGACCTTGTATGCAATGACTAGAAGATGTTTCAGCTCCAGGCCTATTCCAAAACTCTTTTTTAAATTTGATCTCATTATTGCAATACTTGTGAAACTATGAAGAAATTACTGGAAGTTGTGATTTCTTCTTTATAGGACTGCTTCCTTCAGCCAAATAACTGGAGTAAAATGAAGCATATTTATGCTAATCCACAAATTTAAATTTCCACCTAATAGTGGATGCCTTGTTTTAAAGAGAAACTGACAAGGATCTGATGTCCTAAGAAGATGTGTCCCTCAGGTATAGATGACAGAAATCCCACTTGTTATTGATGTCATCTGAGGCCTTCCTGTAGAAACAACAGGCAATGCTTAGCAGCAATAAAGTGGCTACATAAAGAAGGGTGAAGTACACTGTAATGATATAATATGATAGCTGCAGTGATGTACTTTCCATTTGTCCTTAAAGATCTTTAATGTTCACTTCAGTATGTGCTTTCTCAGGTATGTATTGCGCATAAAGAGTAACGCAGTAAAAATGAAGAGGAGGTGTTCAGAGGTGGTGTTGCGTCTTGCCATCTTCCTATGCATCCCTAGATGGGAGCAAATCAGTCTGAGTGGTATCAGTAAGGTAGCAGTAAAGCTCTCACTTTGAAAAAGTAGCCATATTCATAAAGTAACAGGAAAGTGTTATATTTTGGTGAACAAAAGCTGTCTCTCTTATTTTTGGCTTTGAAAGCCACAAACGGAAGTGAAAGCACTGGCCCTTCAGCATGTAGGTTGTGCAGCTGCCTCGGGTGTTGAGGATGTGAGCAGGAAGTCAACACTGCATAGAAAGAAGTATCTTTTGAACTAAGAAGAAGAAATGAATACATAATCTCCTAAAAAATACTCTTGGATGTTTTTACTAGTAAGTAAATATTTGCTAATAAATAATTAAATTACTGATTAGACAAATGTGCCTTAGAATAATACGTGGTATGGGTGGCATAGTTTTCCTCAGAGCTTTCTTTCTGAAGGCACGTTTTTAATGTAGTGGATATTTAATCAAAGAAGCACTGGGGAGTTGTTTACCTAGAAATAGTTAAAGGTAATGGGGGCGGGGGATGGAAGACAACTATTTAATCCAATTCTGTTTTCTGCTGACAATGTTACTTAGAGTTAAAATAGCCTTTTAATTTCTTGCTTGTAGTTAATTAAGATTGTTTCTAAATCATGCGTAGGGAAAGCAAAAGTGCTGCTCAACACAGTTAATCAGAGAGTTGGGAAAGCTGTGTTGAAAGTATTCCGTACTACAGCTAGAACTTTCCATAGAAATATAAAATATAACAGCTAAATAGCCTCTGAGTTTGAGTGCTTCTGAAAACCTAGTCCCTAATTTACTGGTCTAAATACTGGACTTATGTTTCTACATTTTAGCTTGCAAACCAGCAGATTCAGGTACATAATTTGAAAGATTCCTATCAGCAAGTACATTCCTAGCTATGATGGCTGTTTCTTGAAAACTAAACAGAAGTCCACATGATCTACAAAAAAGTTCCTGTCCCTTCTCAGAGTTAACTTCTCCATGAGAACAAAATCTAACCTGGGCAAATGACATCTGCACACAGCTGAGGTTTAGTGGTGCAGTGAAAATGCCATATCTAGAATGGAGTAATTGGGGAGGGTAATCAATACTTGTTAATGAAGGCAGTTGCTTGTCATCTTATTTTTGAAAGGGGAGCAAAGCAAAACTGCCCTTCCTGCAGTGACTTATTGATCTGCTACAGCAGCTGCTCTCTGCTTGCATGGCTCATCCATGGAATAATTAGCATGCTTTGAGAATAAATAATGTGGTTTCCGGAAGTTAAAGAAAAATTGAAGACTCTCAGTACTCTAAGTGGTGTGTTTGGGTACATTGTATGTGCATGCAATTGCAGAGTTTTTATGCTCGATTCACAAGTTCAAATAGCTGCCTTTTACGAACAAAATTAATATATTTTTTAGAATGTAATTTTTGTAAAATAATGAATCTAAGAGGGTTTTACTTCTCATAACACAAAGGAGGAGTATTTACAACTAACTGCTGCTGTGGAAGGATAAAGGAAATCAGAGGTGTTAGGCAGAGAAACTTTAGAAATTATTTCTGAGTGATTTAGAACCTCTCTTGAGAAAGACTCTTGCCATATAATCCCACGAACTGCATGGGATACCTATGCAGTAGCCAGGCTCGCTACTGTTCTTGTATATGCATTTTGGCAGCTCCTTTATTTATGAACTGTTCCATTAACTCTTTTTCTCTTTCTTTTTTTTTCTTGTATGCCACCTTCTAGGAGGTGATCAAAATAGTCAGCTCATGGCAGTAACCTCTTCTTTATTGTAGCTGTCAGAGTGAATTTGCCAGGATAAAAGATGAAGAAAGGGTTTCTATTAGAAAACAAATCTCTGTGTGCTGTTCCCTTTTAAGATTATTCTAACTCTGGCTTAAGATGAAGAACACGTCATTGAGGTCTCTGTTATGCTATTTAGTTACACAATTACAGAAGAAAGTACCAGAGATGGAGAGCTGTTCATTTTCCCATGAAAGAGAGGGGGGAAAAGTCATTTGGAGTAAGGTAAGTGAAAGAGAGAAGAATATTTTTTGGAAATCTTCTATGAAACATTAGTAAATAATTTTAAACAGCTAATTTTAAAGTAGGTGCATTGCTGTGAGCAAGAAAAATTACTGAAAACCCAAATACTGCTGCTTCAACTTATCCTGCTTATTGTGTGTATTAGCATGACTTGGTAGTGACCAAGGCTATTCTCAAACTCTCAGAGTAGGCTATAAACTTGCCAGGTAAGGTCATGATACAGTGTGGTGATACTACAGTGTGGCTCCGCACAAAGCAAAACCCTTCCACCTGCTGATTCCTGGGCCAGCAGTGTTCATGAGTACTGGGGCTATCACTTGCATGCATCAATTGACATTTATGGATTCAAATTTTTATTCTTTAAAAAAACTACAGATACTCTAATTATTTGCTTTCATAAACAATGAGAACAAGGATTTAAAATCTTGCTAGCATTTTAATGGAAAAAAAATTTTGGAAGTGACTTCTATCAGGTTGTTCTTAATTACTTGCAAGATGGTTCAGTGATAGACAGGTGGTGATAATTGTGGACTTTAGATTGCCAGCACAATCCAAGGGACATGTAAACATCACAGCAAAAAATTTTTAATAGATGCCTCCATAAACTTATTGGGGTTGAGCTGCTGATATGCTGACCTAGACCTGTATTAATCAATGGCTTTCTTTCTAGATAGTTCATGTTCTGATATGTATAGTCTTTTTAAGTTTTCAGTGTTGAATGTAGTGTAGTGAGATCTTGATCTTAACATGGAGGCTATTCTAGGTATTTTTTCTGTGTTCATAGGTAAGGAGTTGTCCCAAAAACAAATGGGAAAGTAGCCAGGCCTGGAGGGATTTTGAATAGAATGTATCAGGCAAGAGAAAACAGCTTGGGGAAACTAAAGGGTTTATAATACATATATTTACAAACAGAAAGTAGAGAAGGCCCAAACAGGTTGCACAAACAAAACAGAAACTCTGTCACAATGTAATTTATATTCTGTGGAAAAAATGGGCAAAACATTCTGTAGTGGTCTCTGGCTTCAGGACTGGTCCCCTGGAGGAAAGGGACACATAGCAGCAACAGGGGAGACCCACCTCTAGGATGCTTCAAACCGCAATTTCCGGACATTCTGCTAAAGGTTTGAGTCACAAGTCCTTTCAGCCTCTTGCGTGGACAGTTCTGCCAAGCTGAACAGCGAACGCCCTTTAGGGGCTCTATTCTACCACTTACTTGAGCATTCCCAGTCCTTTTCTCAGCGGCAAGGTATGACAACAACTTCTTTTCCTTAAATTAAGATGCTGGTGGCCATATGGCTGGCTGCATGTTAAGAACAAACCAGCAAGGATCTCTCCTATTCCTCCTTTGGGGGCCTTGGGGCTTTTCTTCTTGTGATAATCGGCATATCTCTGTTCTGCTCAACATGGGGAGGAATCAGCACTAGTAGTTTCTCTCTGCCCCTGCCTGCTTTGTCATGTGGGTGGGGGAAGGGCTATTTGTCAGCACAGCATGGCAGCAGACAGGGCAATTGGCCACCACACCCGGCCACCACTGTACCCTGCTGCCACCTGCACCTGCCTCTGGGTGGGCAGTGGGGGTCGTCCTTGCAGCATTCCAGTGCCAGCCCTGGGAGAGGGAGCTGATGGCTGGCAGCCACACACCACTGCAGGGCCAGGACTCTGGGACAGATGAACCATGCCTCAGCTGCAGGAGAAGAGAGAAGGTCCTGCTCACCTCTGAGCAGAGTCTTTTATTGGGGTGTGGGTTAGATGGGAATGCCCCTGCTTCCCTGTCTAAACCAGCCACAAACCCCATCTCAAAACCTTGGCTTTCAGCTATGGGTGCCCTCATGGCTCTTGCCTCAGCTGGTGTCTTTTGTCCACTCAAGTAGGTCATTAGCTGTTAATGGCTTCAGCCTCCATCACACTCTAAAACATAAGATATTATTTTGGTAAGGAAAGAAAAGGCAATACCACAGCCTCATGTTTTTTCTAACCCAGGATTGGGGGGGTTATGAATTCAGCTAAGTGTGAACCATAGAAAAGGTAGTGTTTTTTACACTGGTTTGACTGGTGAGATTACTAGCAGTAGGAAGTCAAACTTTTGAGTACATTGAGCTTCACCAGTAGTGAATGTCACATTTCAGGCTTATTTTTCCATCTTCTGGTAAAAGTGCTTGCAGCATTAACTTGAAGTGCATTTGAGGCCTTGTTTTGGAAAGCATAACCTCAAAGCACAAGACTTGTATGACTAAATAATGAGCTGCATTGGATCTGTCTGTACAGTTTGTCAGTATCTATATTTAGATGCTTTCTCTCTCTACTGCCTTGTTGGAATCATGAAGTCCTCCTTCAACAGGGATGTGTGTACTTTGAAGTAAGAAGGAAATAAAACTACTCTTTAGAGTAGATATGTGTGTTACTGTAGGAGTTCTGAGAACACAGCAAATAGAACTGATACTCTGTGTAAGAAAAATAAAGTTTTTCCCTGAAAATGGTTACACAGAAGGAAGTATATTAAAAACATGCTGCTAATTCCAGCTCTGTAAACTTTACTTAGAGGGAGGATAAGTGGTTCAGGTGGTTTGTTTGGATTTTTTGGTAAATCCACAGCGCAAAGCATTGTTGACTGATATCCTTTAGCATTGTTTCTAGATGAGATATTGTCTGTCACACATAAAATAAACCTCTCCATCTTCCTAAAATGCTTCTTGTGTGTTTAAATTGACTGGGACAAACAAAGCCATCTGCCTTCAGAAAATCTTTAAAATGTCCATGTGTGCCAATCCTACTTCTTTTGTAAACTATATCAAACTGTGGCTTCAAAATTCCTAGTAATAAGCACCTGTAACCTCTGTATTAACTTTATGATCTTCCAAAAATACTTAGTTTCAGGATTAGTCAGGTCTATGACATAAAGACCGTCAGTGGTCTCAGGTAAAACTGTAAACATCACAGTAGTCAACTGAAGTTTGCAGTCTTAATGTGCTTGAATAGGGAAAAAAGAGGGGGTGGGAAAGAAAATTCAAGTTCTTCCTAAACCCAGAGTGCAGGTTTCAAGTGTTAGGTTGTTGTAGGAGGCTAGAAAACATCTGTCCTGCTCTTTCTGTGCAGCTGATGGGCCTCCAATCCTGCTGCTAGCACTCTTCCCAGAAAGGCAGTCTATTGAGGTGGTTCTGTCATGAGGTCCTTTTTAAATCTTCTGATTTCTTTAATAATCTGATAAAGGGTTTGGCAGACATTGCTTTCCACAAGGCACTGGCTGATTTTCAAGTTACTGATCTCCTGACTTCCTGGGACTCTTTTGTCCGAGTTGTCTGCCATATATCATGAAGCCCACCACATGTTATGTGATCATCTTCTTGTGCATTTTTGCCCTTGGCTCTAGGATTCTGACATTGCCTGGAAGCAGTCTATGGTCGCTTTTTTATGTGACTGCACTGCAGTGGTGAGACCTGTGGGGCATGGAAACCATGTTGCACAGCACTGTAGATGTGATGCAGATCAGTTCTGGTGAAAAATCTGTCCATATGTAGTAGAAGTTTACAGTGACCACATAGGTATCTTGGAGAATAGCTTGTTTCTTTGTGAAACTTGATGTGCCCTGTTTTAAAATATAAAAAAAATATAGAGAAAGTAAGTAATATTTTGTGTCTCTCTAATAGTCAAAATGAGATTGGTGAACCAATGTCAGTGTGCACAATCAGATTTATTTGTAAAACTTCCTTCTTTGTCTTGATTATGTTCCAGATACATACGTGTTCTTATCTTCATGCCTTCAGAGGATACAGTGGGTGTCTTATAGAACTTTCTTTAAACTTTCACACATCTTGATACTTGAACTTTTAAATAGCACTAGTTTATTTTACATGTACCAGGGGAAAGGGTTGGCCAAGAAGTGCATAAATTTTTAATGTTGGGTTTTTTTTCCACTGACTGTACAGCATGAGAGTTAATATATTTTTTTTTAATTATTGTTCTTAAATGTACTTGGGCTACAATTTGGTGTCCTGTTATCTTCAGTTTTTCTCTCTCCTTCTGTGTTCATAGATAGTACTCTTGAGGCTGAAGTAGGATTTTGAGGTTCCTGTTTTGTGGGCCAGTTTGTTCTGTGAATAGAAAAGTATGTGTCTGGCTGGCTGCTTTTTCAGCAGAAAGTGTGTTCTGCCTTAGAGATTTGTCTGACCGTCACTGAACGTAACAGCTATGCTGATCACTCTGAAACAGCAATGAAATACAGTAACCATTATGCAATTGCTTCTCTTGTGAGAATGGTGGAGGGGAATACTACCAAATAGTGAGCTGACGGAAAGAGGTAAAATCCAGCCCGTTTTTTAGTATACTGTTTGTGTTTTCCAGTGGCTTCTACTGTTTGTTATGCTTGTTACATGGGTATTGAAGCTTTTATAGTAATACCTGATGATAGTAACCTAGTTTTCCAGCATCACCTACAGTGTGGAGTAGCTGGAGACTCAGCACCCTTATAAATACAGAGGAACAAAATTACATCTGCCTGTTCCTGCAAAACTGGAACATGTTAGGTTTTTAGTTGCTTCTGATTTGAGAGAAAGGGTAGCAGAACTTCTGTATAAAAGATTTTTGGCTGGAGTAAATGTTTCCTGACTGTCTTGCGGATAAAGTGTCAGCTGGTTTTAGGGGTGTTAAAGGCCATGGCACTGTGCCTGTGTGTTTGGGTTTCTTCCAGCACCTGTACGCTGTTCTTTTTCCAGCTAATGCTGTATGTGATATACTTGAAACCTAAGTGCAGATGTAATATACTGAATCACTCTGATTGGCTCGGGCAGCTCTAAATCACATCTTCCTTCATCACTCCAGTTAAACTCTTAGAAATATGGCAAAGGTAGTATGTTAATCCTTTGGGTCACTTTGGACATTAATGTTATGTTATGCCATGCCAACATAAATATAAGAAAAAAGAAATAAAACTTGATGGTTTAATTGCAAGCGCACTGTTATATGGTGAAAGTCTTGATACAAGTATTGTGATTTGGTTTTTTTCACTAGATGTAGTTCTTTTAAATTCCAAAATACTTGAAAGCATGCTTATCACCAGTGCTCTCTTAAGTCCCAAGAGATGGAACTGCTGAGAGCCCTGTACATGAGTAATTTTTAAATACTGAGAGATATTTTATATCTGCTGTCTTCTCAGAAGCACTATGCATCACCCAGTAAAAATAGATTTCTGACAATCTAGACAGAGCATTGCTACTACTATAAGTTGTTCCCTTTGGAGTGGAATGTGTGGAACTGGGTGCAGGGGAGACTGGCAGATTTGTGGGCAGGGATGTGAGCAGGAAAAAAGCAACATCACTTGTATTTTTGGAATTACTCTTTTGATGCTGAACCTGGGAAACAGTGAAATGACTTTTAATGAAATATTTGGTATCTTAGACGTTTACTCTCTTCTCCATGGAAATTTTCCTTACAAGGTCAGTATTTAAACTCCCTAGTGACATTTTTTGAATATACTTTTAGAACAGCTAACTCTTTCAACTTGGCAGAGATATGCAGCTGCAGCCCTGAAATGGTCCTTGACAGTTGACCACTGCTTTCCCCATCTGGCATTTTTTCCTGTTGTTTTCCTCTTCCTTTTGTGTCAGACAGTTAATGAAATTTGTTATGTAATGGGAAAGCACTTTCCTTCTTTCCATATTGGAACAAAGTCTGATTTTTTTATTCTGATACCTGTGACACTTTTTATTCTCTCTTTCTCCTTATACATGCTCTGGGATTATTAATGCAATAGTTATTCACATAGAAGCCTGCACAGAGAATTAAGGAAATTGTTGAGGGCAAGATTCTTCTAAAGCCAAAGAATTTGAACTTGAATTTCTTAAATTAATTCAGTAGCTTGCCATCAGAGTGGTCTTCTTTTGTCATGGAAATTATGTTTTCAATTATTCATGTAGTGTGTAATAATTCCTTCATTGATTCCTATTTGGTTCAGTGTTTCCTATCTCCAAGACAAATATAGGTACCTTTAAACTGTTCACTTGAAGGTGATGAGAACACTGTGGTGTGGTGAGCTTTCTCCTTTGGAAAGAACTAATATGTCCTGCAGTTTCTAGTTTATAATGGAGCTCCTTTATCATGTGGAAGGTATAGCCACATTTCTCAATGGAAGGTTTGATTGAACTGTTCTACATGTTTTCTCTGGTATGGTCTTTATCTATGATCTCTATTGGCACAGAATATTCCTGTAAGTTATTCCTCTCCACGCTAAATAGACTAAGAATTAAATTAGTCATAACTCACCTGAACTAGGAGTCCAAATCACCTTGTTCTGAGGTATGAACTGCATTGTTCTGAGATATTTTAGCAGCTATGACTATTATGTTCCAGACTGGTAACACCAAGAGTTACAGGGAATTTACTTGGCCTTTAAGGTGCTAATGTGCTTCATCCATGTAAATTGTCTGCAAGCCTATCCTCTATGAATAATGATAAATTGATATTGCTATTAATTTTGCTTTCCTGCTTCTTTATAATCCACCCCTTGCAAATCAAAGCCAAAGTACCCAAGCATGACATGTTAATTTGACACTTTGTATGTCTGCTTATTTTTATACAAATAGTTGTGTCATGCCTTCATACACTGAAACTGTAAACATTTTTTCCCATCTTAGAAGTTACTGAACTCTGAAACTCTTCAAAGGACTTTTTGGGAAAGAAACCACCAAAGCATTTTTGCTAAGTTCTTTCTCTTTTATGTTTTCTTTGTTATGAACACAAACAGTTCAGAAGAGAGAAAACATTTAAAACATTTTAAATTCAGCAGATGGGTAATCACAGAATGTTAGGGGTTGGAAGGGATCTTGAAAAATCATCTAGTCCAACCCCCTTGCTAGAACAAGACCACCTACAGCTGGTCACGCAGAACATCTTCAGGTGGGTTTTGAATATCTCCAGGGTTGAAGACTTCTTTGCCTCTCTGGGCAGCCTGTTCCAGAGCTTTATTAGCTTGACAGTTCAAGTTTTATCTTGTGTTTAAATTCAACCTCCTGTAACGAGTAACAGTTACTGATGACATTAATGTAGTACTTTATACTTGCAGTAAAGCAATCTGCACAGAGATAAACTGAAGTACTTGAGCCGAGAGAAGCCACCTTATCCCACTGTACATACGGCTTTGAAATGTTGCCCCTTTGGTAGGGATGAGGCTGGTAAGGCTATGCAGAGGGACCTGGACAGACTGGATCAAAAGGCCAAGGCTAACTGCATCCATTTCAATAGAGCCAAGTGTTGGGGCCTGCGCTTTGGTCATGATAACCCCATGCAGTGCTACAGGCTTTCAGTCTGGCTGAAAAGGGCTTGGGAGTTCTAATGGACACATAGCTGTATATGAGCCAGCAGTGTGCCCAGGTGGCCAAGAAGGCCAACAGCATCCTGGTTGTATTAGAGACTGTGTGACCTGCAGAAGAATGGGGGTGATTGTCCACCCTCTACTCAGCACTAGTAAGCCCACAAATTTAGCATTGTGTCCAGTTTTGGGCACTCAGTGCAAGAGAGACATCAAGGTGCTGGAGTGAGTGCAGAGGAGGGCAACGAAGCTGGTGAAGGGTCTGGAGAATAGATCTTATGAGGAGCAACGAAAGGAGCTGGGACTGTTTAGTTGGACAAAGAGAGGACTAAGGGAGATCTCATCATTCTCTACAACTACCTGAAAGGACATTGTAAAGAGGTTGGTGCTGGTCACAGGTACCTGGTCACAGGTAGTTAGAACCAGAGGAAATGGCTTCAAGCTGCAACGGGATAGGTTTAGACTAGGCATCAAGGTATCAGGAGAAAGTTCTTCATGGAAAGAGTGGTCAAACACTGGAATAGGCTGCGCAGAGTATTCAAGAGTCACTTAGTTGTGGTGTTAGGGGATACAGTTTAGGGGTGAACTTGTAGAGTGGGGTTAATGGTTGGACTAGGTGATCTAAAGGGTCTTTTCAACGCTGAGTGATTCTGTGAAGATAGTCAGACAGTGACTTTTGGGGATGGCTTTGGCTGCCAAAGCAATTTCAGTAGTCATTTAGAGGAATCCGGTCAATTGGTAAGTCAAACAAATTCCAGATACTTTCTGGAAGACACTGAAATGAGGAATACCTTTTTCCTAGGTTAATACAAAGGTTGACACTGTTCCATATGGTTGTTAACTACCTGGGAAAGAGGAAGAAGGGCATGATGAGTTTTTGGATGATACTAAATGGAATGGAAGAAGTTGTTACTGGTAGGGATGCTTTTTAGAACTACTTTGTCAGGCTGGAAAAAGGGATTGAGAGAAACTTCATGTGGGCAAATGAAAGTTTTAGCATCTGGGTTGGAAAAATCTCAGTGCAATAGTACAGGCTGGTGGTTGGAGAACAGTGCTGCAGGAAAGATAATGGAAAGCTGATGAGGAGAAATGTGAGTTGGCAGTGTGTCCTTGTGGAGAAATTTCAACCTGCTGCAGCGGGTCAAGGAAAGTGAGTCTTTCAGTAACAGTTCTGCACCAGTCAAACCACACCTGCAACACTGCATCAAATTCTGGGATCCCTGCTGCAAGAAAGGTGATGATGAACTGGATCATGTCCAGGTAAGTAAGATGAGGTGGTGGATTCATCATCCCTGGAGGTGTTTAAAAGGCAGGTAGATAGAGCACTTGAGGCCATGGTCTAGGGAGATGTTGGCATGAGGGCTGGACTTGATGATCCTGGAGTTCCTTTCCAGCCATGAGGATTCTATGATTCTGTGAAGTTGAAGCACATGACATAGGATGTTGACAGAACTAGATTTGTCCAGAAGAGACGCGTATGGAGTAACTTGTCACTTAATGATGGGGTACAGAGGAGACAGACACTTAAGAGATAAATGGTATTAGCACAAGAGGGAACAGATGCAACTGCATCAAGTGAAATGCCAACTATACGGCAGGGCAATAAAAATCTAGCATCAGGATGGTCAAACACTGGTATGCACTTAGGGCAGTGACTGTCTTACAGCAAGAATACATAACAGGAGGGGTCACACTGAAGAAACTTACTGAAATCATCTTTGTTGGTTGCTGTTCTGTGTAAGACAGGTAAAAGTACTTTATGTAAAGGTTAAAACCAAAGTCCCCTACATAAAAGAAAGAAGCATAAACCCATATCCTGGACACCAAAAGAAACCATGCAGAGTGTTGTAGTCATGATTCATCATTCCTGTAGTTCAGCACCTTATGTGTGGAATGTTTTATTTGCCTTACACATCTTCATTTTATAAGGAAGTTATTATATACTTATTGAATAAGTCATATAATATGTGATACTATTACCCTGATATGTCTTCCATGCTCTTAGGTATCACGATTGTCTGTCCTGAAGGAAATCTAGTCCCAATATAAAATTTCTTCTTTAAGAGCTACTTTTCATTTTTCCCTCTAGATGTCCAAGTACATAACAGAATGCTAGATGAGATGATAATGTGCTCTAGGATCCAAATCATCCTCAAAGAGAGCAGCAAATACTAACTTATTAGGTTTGTGTGTTTAGTGCATGGATTGTTTTTTAATTCATAGCCCAGCTTATGGTGTCTGCTTTTAATTTAAGGAGAATATTATTAGACGAAGACTTTCAACTCTGTAAGACGTAAAAACATTCATTTCCACTGTACACCATCTCTACTCAGTCATGGTAGTTGATACAAAGACTCAACAATCTATTTTGAAAAATGTTTAGGACATACTGCAGAGATGTCTCAGGAAGACAGTTAGGCTTCTCTTGGTTTACAGTGTCCTCGTAGTCCAAGTAACTGTAACTAGAGTTCTTTCAGCTATTTCTTTAGTGTTCCCAGAGGTTTTGGTGGGAAAGAAATGGTTGAATTTAAACCATTAAACTCTCTTAAAATGTTGATCAGCCTTTCACTCCATTCTGAGCCCTGAGGAATGCTGCATGTAACCAGCCACCAACTTGATGTAACACAAATCAACACAACTCTGTGCTCAGCCGTGCAGCAAATTTTTTACCCATCAAAGAGTCCACCAGTCTAAGCCATGAGCTGCCAGCTTCTTTAGGAGATGCTGTAGGAAACACCATCAGGTGCTTTACTGAAATCTACACAACCTTCCAGTCATCCACTAGGTGGGTTACTTGGTTACAGAAGGAGATGAGTTTGGTCAAGCAAGACCTGCCTTTGGTAAACCCCTGCTGGCTGGCTCAGTGCTGATATCCTGTGCTTGCTGTGTAAGTGAGATCAGGATGAACTGCTCCATTACATTCCTGGCACAAAGGTTAAGCTGACAGGCATGCCTTCTTGTGGGTGGGCATCACGTTAGTATGCTTCTAGTCATCTGAGACCTCCCCCTGTTTAGCAGTCTCAGATGGAGTGTAGAAGCAGTAGCACTATAAGATTTTTATGCCTTCTGCAGAGGTTGGGTATTAAGATCACAAAAATGAAAAGTGAAAATGGAAGAGCAGCAAATGCAAATTATAAAATTGTCATGCTTAAGAGTTTCCTAGTACTGGAAGATAATAAATAACTCACTACTAGACAGTTAATGCCATGAAAAGACTCACAAGACTACACATAAATCTGAATTTTATTAATGTGTTCCCAGTTCTTCACAAGCTAAAACACAGAATCGCTCTTCTATGTCAACAGACAGCCATTCTGCATTGCCAGAGCTGCCTGTTATTTTCCGAAGTGTGAAGGCTCTTGGAGAGTCCTAAAGATGAAAGTATAGCTTATATAATGTGTAAGGGAACATACCTGTAGAGTTCTCCTTATCGATGGCACTGAGTCAAGTGAATCTTGACCTTTAAGGATTTTATTTATTTTTAAGGAAATGTTTTCTTGAAGTGCCCACTCACAATCTGCTGTTAATATGTTGAAATATTTCATGTTGCTTATTTCCTGAGCTATATCAGCATCTTAGGAAACTCAGAACTTCCTTTTTCATAGAATGAGTTGATAATGTTTGTCCTATGCCAGACTGTCTCCTAGATGGGTAATTACTTGCAGAAAACCACTGGAATGTAAAGATTCCTTCTTGCAACAATGATGTTCCTATATAAGGCATGGGTAGCTGTAAGTAAACCTCTTTTTTTCCTACTTTGTTTTTTTTGTTTGCATGAGCTATTTAATAAAACCCCAAAGTCTCAGAAATGCTTGAGAATAAAGATATACTTAAGTTTCTCATCACTTCACTGTGTCCAGTTCTGGAGCTCCTATCACAACAAGGAACTGTTAGAGCTGGTCCAGAGGAGGTCCATGATGATGATTAGAGGATTGAAACACCTCTGCTATAAGAGTAGGCTGAAGTGGTTGAGATTGTTCAGCCTTGAGTAAAGAAAACTTATGGGGAGACCTTATTGTGCCCTTCCTGAAGGGGCATACAAGGTAGCTGAAGAGGAGGGAAGTTTTACAGGAGCTTCTACTGGTAGGATGAAGGGTAATGGTTTTAAACTAAAAGAGAGTGGATTTAAATCAGATATAAGGAGGACATTTTTCACTGACAGTTGTGAGACATGAACAGCTTGCCCAGGGAAATTGTGGATGTTATATCACTTGACATGTTCAAGGCCAGGTTAGATGGAGCTTTGAGCAACTGGTCTAGTGGGAAGTGTTTCTGCCCATGACAAAAAGTTGGAACTATATGCTCTTTAAGGCCATTTCAAACACAAACCATTCTATGATTCTGTGATCTCTCAAAGGAATTTAAAACCAGGAGAAATCAAGCTCTCTAGTAGTCTGTGATAACAGAATTGTAAAATTGTTGCAGTCAGAAAAGGCCTTTAAGTCCAACTGTTAAGCTAACTGTACCAAGGCTACCATTAAACTCTGTCCATAAGCTCCATACCTACATGACTTTTAAACATGTGTAGGGATAGCAATTCAACCACTTCCCTGGGCAGCCTATTCCAGTGAAGTTAAGAAGTTTTACTTCACTTAGAAGTAAAAGTTTTTTCTAATATCTAGCCTAAACTTCCCCTGATGCAACTTGAGGCCATTTTCATATTAGAATAGTGTTTAAGACCTGGAAATAATCAGGTTTGCTTATACAGGAATGCATTCTGTAGTCTAGAACTAGTTTTCCTGCTAATATCACAAGGAATCGTGTTTGCTGTTGTTGAGAAAGAAGTTATCAGTCAATATTTAAGGGATGTTGCACCAAACTGAAACCTCATTGCTTGGATGAGCAGCAGCAGAAGCAGAACGTAAGAGTCTTGATTCAAGACAGCTTTCCCTGCAATGAGAAGCTTAAGACTTGTGACCTTTCTTACAGCACATGATGGCTTATGTTCACATCTGAACTTTTCTGACACTCTCCTAATGTATTTTGCTATTTTTCTGTCACATGCAGTCTGAGAATAGCGTTGATCTTTGACACAATAGACGGGAGGGAAGTGGTTCATGTTACTACAGCTCTCCCACATCAGTAGTCAGCAGTGTTTCACAAAATGTTCTATCTTGAAAGCTAAATTTAGATATTTCTTGTATCTGTGAGTGTGGCTATAGTGTAGGTGTTTAAAGTCAGTACAGGCAAACTGGATGGACAGTATTTCACTATACCCTATATACACAAGCTATATACATAAACATATTTGCCCCATACTGTATTGAGGGTAATCACTTGTGATATTACTTTTCCTTCTCCTTGGCAGTGGAGCTGTGGCCATGGATTGGGCAATGCTCCATGATTGTTTGATCAAAGACCAGTGCCTGGTTTCTTCAAACAGCTTACTTTTGGTTTATCTATTAACTCGCTGAAGGAGTTTGACACTAGGGAAAAGAAAGGTGTATTGTAAAACTGATTGGTTGCTAAATCAGAAAACTGCTACAGACTGTAACGGACAAAATCACAAGGATGCTGAGTTAATACTAAATACAGCTCAAATACCACCACTCCTGCTTTACTTTAGTTTGTGTCTATGAAGCATTAATTGAAATTCTGGGGTTACAACAAATTTTATTCTTTATGAGTTTAACTGATGAAATAATTAGTGATTTAGAACTTGTATCTCTGTGGAAGAGAACAGCACACTGAATACCCAAAACATCTTTTAATTATTTGATGGTGGCATGGTTCCTCTGTTTCCTTACTCTTCTGCTGCTCATGGTTTTTACTGAAGGATACAGGCTGTTCTTCCAGAGACACTATTTCTGTCTTTGTTTACAAGTTCTGATGGGAGTTGTCCAAGCCAGGGCAGAGGAACAGTCTTGTGGTTTCTATCCAAACTTCTCAAACTCTTAGTAAAGTCTAAAGAGAATGGAAAGCCCTGTGGCCACTGTTCCCACCCGTGTGCTGCTCTGATGTCTGCTCTGTTTTCATCGGGATCTTAACTGGTGAATAAAGAACAGAGGCCCTGGGGTTAGGCTTTCCCCCAGAGTTCGTTTTACTCTTTCATTGCTCAGAACCATGTCTGAAGAGCTGTCTTTGATCTCTCTTGTAGTCTTGCATGTTTGAGCTTTAACTGGCTCAGCTGTCAGATGCTGAACATCAAACCTAGGAGGCTGCTGCTTTTCCATGGAAACATTCTGTGTGATTGCAGAAATAATCAGGCACATCTGGTGGTTGCTGTACCATATTGTTGGATGCTTCCAGATGCTGAACTGAACTGCCCTACCTTGACAAAGTGAGTTTTCAGCTAGCATCCAGCTCTGGTTTTGTCATCCTTGTAGCTGTTTTTTTTTTTTTTTTAAAAGCAGACAGACGAAAAGCATTAGTGTCACAGTTTATTCTGCTGGTGGAATGTACGTCCCTTACTCTTGACTCTAACTTTCTTTTCATTCACATCTTGTGAAAGCAGCCCCAGACCTTTACCTTCTGGGTAGGTACCACTAATATGAGATGTCTCATGCCTTTTAGGTAGAAGGCCTCAGCTGCAGTATCCACTTCAGTGAAGCTGTGCTAGTATACATTGTCCTTAACAGTACTTCCATGCTCTATCTACATCGTACAAAACAATGTAGTCTTTACGAAAACTCCTTTTAATGCTTTATTGAGCAGCAATTTTCACAAAGATTTTCTTTACTAGACAAAGGAGTTATAATCTAGGGCCTTTCAATTGACAAATTGTTTTAAAAATTACTTATATTTTTTCTGTAATACTTTACATTAATCAGTATGCCAGACTAATTCTAAATATGCTTTTGTGTTGGCTTTGGAAAAAAAAGCGGTGTTCTTTCCTACAGGTTTTAGTAGCTTGGAGGCACAGCTTAGGGGTGGGGGTGGTATGAAGTATTTGGAAACTAGATTCCTTACAGTTTATGGACTAAGTGTTTCAGTGTGGTGGGTTGGTGCTAGTTTTGATCTGAAAATACCCATCTTTAGAAACATAACAGTAGTTTTCCTACTTCTGTAAGAAATCCAAATTCATAACTTGAAAGTTATTCTTCTTCTATGAAGAAAAGATAACTTTCAAGCATGTATATCAAATAAGTTAACTAAGATAGTCTAGTCTGAGCTCTGTCCAGGTGTGTTTTTGTCCTTTAATGATTGTTGCCTAAAATAAACATCCACAGAAACAGCTGCTGTAATATTGGAAGAAAAATTGCTGCAGAGGTTGGCAAGAATTATAGAATCCTCGTGGCTGGTAAGGAACTCCAGAATCACCAAGTCCAGCCCTCATCCCAGCATCTCCCCAACTCCTAGACCATGGCCTCAAGTGCTCTAGCTACCTGCCTTTTAAACACCTCCAGGAATTGGTGACTCCACCACCTCCCTGGGCAGCTTGTTCCAGTGTCCAACCACTCTCTCAGGAAAAAGGTTCTTACTAAGATCCAGTCTAAACCTCCCCTGACACAGCTTGAGGCTATTTCCCCTCAACCTGTCATTAGTAATTTGGGAGAAGAGACCAGCACCAGCCTCACTACAACCTCCTTTTAGGTAGCTGTAGAGAGCACTAAGGTCTCTTCTCAGCCTTCTCTTCTTTAGACTAAACAACCCCAGTTCCCCCAGCCACTACTCATAGGGCCTGTTTTCCAGACCTCTCACCAGCCTCACTGCCCTTCTCTGGACCCACTCCCATACCTCAATGTCATTCTTATACTGTGGGGCCCAAAACTGGACCCAGTACCCAAAGTGCAGCTTCATTAGTGTAGAGTACAGGGGTGCCATCACCTTATTCCTCCTGCTGGTTACACCATTCCTGATACAGCCCCTTGGCCACCTGGGCACACTGATGGTGAGGGAGAGAGCTTATGTTCCTGCTGCAAATCCCAATTTTATAAATAGTAACAGTTTGTAAGGAAAAGGTTTATCACTCAAAACATTGACGTAGCATAATAAGAGACTGTAAGAACAAAAGCACGCAGTGGCAGCCCCTGCTCCCACACCCAGCACGCATGTGCTCCCAGCCCATAGAGCACCATGTGAAAGAAAAAGAAGCCTGTACAGTCTTGTTTCTTGTGATGCTGAGGATCACATGCTGATGCAGCACCCTGGGGCATGAAAACACTTGGGAAGCAATAGGAATACAACTCATCCAGGCCTGAGGTCTACCTTTGCTTTGTATTTAGGAAAATGCTTCTGGGAAAGCTCTTGCTGTCTGTATGGCTGTAGTTCATCACTTTCCTTCTGCAAAGAATGGTGTGTTTTAATTTAGAGAAACACAATTCAGGTAGAAGTGGAGGAAGAGGATACTTTTCATAGAGGTAGATCTTAAAGGATCATTGTGGAAGCCTTTACCCTTTCAGTACTTAGGACTAAAACATGTTAAATCTTAAAATTCTGGGCAAGTAACAAGAAATTTTGTAAGTTTCAGCTGTTCACAGAATCACTGAGGCTGGAAAAGACACCTGAGATCATCAAGCCCAGCCTAACGTCACCACAATAAGCTAGACCATGGCATTAAGTGCTACATCCAGCCTTTTCTTACACACTTCCAGGGATGGAGACTCCACCATCTCACTGGGCAGTCCATTCCAATGCCTAACCCACTCTTTTTCGTGATGAAGGGCTTCCTAATATCTAACCTAAAACTCCTCTGGTGCAGCCTCAGGCCATGGCCGCTTGCCTTATCACTAGTTGCTTGGGAGAAAAGCCCAACTCCCCCTGCCTGTAACTTCTCTTCAGGTAGTTACAGAGTGTGGTAACATCCCCCATGAGTGTACTCCAGGCTAAACAACCCCAGCTCCCTCTCTTCATAAGACTTTCCCTCTAGTCCCTTCCCTAGCGTTTTGCTCTTCTCTGGACCCACTCCAGTACCTCAATCACTTTCTTGAAGTGAGGGGCACAGAACTGCCCCAGGACTCAAGGTGAGGCCTCACCAGTGCCCAGTACAGGGGGAGAATTATGTCCCTAGTCCTGCTGGCGACACTATTCCTGTTACAAGCTAGCCCTTACAATTGCTTACAGAATATTTTCACACTCCCTAAAAATTAAACAAGGAAGTGTTTTCCTTGCGCTTCCACAATACTAGATTTACATCACGTTAAAAGAAATACAGACACATTATATCAAAGCTGCATCCTTTTAGGAAGGTGGAGCAGATTGGTGGTTTATTGTGTTGCTTTATCTCTGACAGTAATGTGGTTGGTGCTACTGTCAGGAATGGCAGGGTTGTTTTAGTAGAAATCTAAAAGCAGGTAAAAGAAATGGGAAAAAGTTCAAGACTATGCATGTGCGAGGCCTGGTGTCACTTGTAGATGCTGTGGTTTGCTTTATAAATAAAATTTTTGTGTCTTATGCAGAGAATAGCGACTAATTTCTGTCAGTATGACTTTATTCTAAACCTACATAGTGTGTTTTGGCTGAATAGATTTTCAGTGGTCATCACAAAAAAAACCCTATAATTTGAAAAAAACACATTTCACAGAATTACAAAGAATTGGGAGGGACCTTGAAAGATCATCTAGTCCAATCCCCACCCCAGAGCAGGATCCCCCAGATCAAGTTGCTCAGGAACATGTCCAGGTAGGTTTTAAATATCTCCAGAGAAGGAGACTCCACAGCCTCCCTGGGTAGCCTGTTCCAGTGCTGTCACCCTCACTGTGAAGAAGTTTCATATTTATTTGGAACCTCCTATGTTCCAGCTGACACTTGCTGCTCCTTGTCCTATCATTGGATGACACCGCGCAGAGCCTGGTTCCTTCCTCCTGAGACCCATCCTTTCCATATTGATGAACAATCTCCTTTTTTCCAAGATAAAAAGCTCCAACTCCTTCCTTTCCTCATCAGGGAGATGCTCCACTCCCTTCATCATCTTTGTAGCTCTGCACTAGACTGTCTCAAGCAGTTCTGTGTCATTTTTGCACTAAGGGCCCCCACAACTTGCCTAGTCTTGGCCTATCGAATAGCAGATGGGGCCAAAAAACCCGTGAAGCATGTAGTGTAATTGTTACAAAACACAAACTCTTCAATGGAATCACTTCACAAGATACAATATCAGTATGTTTTTTATTTTTCATTGAAATCTTATAGCTAACAGTAGCTTATTTCTAAACTGACATCTGGCACAGGCTATGCCAAAGAATAAGGGAAGATGGCTAGGTTTTCTTTCCCTTCTTTAGCCCTCTTCAAAAGCATTTTGGCTGTGCTGTTCTCCTTTTCAAGTAGTTTGAATTAATCGTTTGTCACATACACAGAGTTCTGTGTCTCTCCATGTAACTTACCTATGGCTTCTGCCAAAATCTGCAGTGCATCTTATTTCCCCTTTCAGTGTGTGGGCACTGCACCATGCCTTTTCAAGTTTTTGCTTTGTAGCTCTCTGTCAGACTTAAGAGTTGAAGAATGTCCAGGTAAGAAACTTAAACCGATTCTGACTGCTGTTGCGCTTCATTCTGCAATCATCCTGTAATAACTACTGATAGTCCTTGTTTGAAAAATTAATATATTAAAACTGATCTCAGATCCATAATCTTTATTTCTAAAAGGTGAAACAAGAAATGCTGTTTGTTTCATGATGTTTAAAATAGCAAAATTTTTTATTGCTAACTATTGTTAAGTTAAATAAGAAATTTGTTTCCTTCCTTCAATTACTTTAACCTTATTGCTGCTGATAATTGTTTGTTGTCTGTGGTTGCTTAAGAATTTTTTTATGTAAAGATTTCTTATTTAGAGGAAGATGATGGTTTGCAATTAGCAGCAAGCAGCACAAGTCAGAATAATCTGCTAGTCCTGGAGGGGAAGTTGGCAGATCTGGGTTTGGTCCCATGCCTGTCACTGGTACCCAGCAAAACCCCTTGTGATCTGTGTGAGTCCTCTGGGGTCCTTTTCAGCTGCTGTTCTTTCCATGGTGGGTACTATGGCTTATAGTACTCAAGCATAATCCAAGTGGCTTCCAGTGTCAATGCACCATCAGTTTAATAATGGCGCCTCTTATCAGTGTAAAAAACAAGAGCTGTGCTTGCTATGGAACAAAACTAACATTGTTATGCAGTGATGTTGAAGGAAACTGAAATTTGGGCTTGGATGGTGTGTGTGTGTGTGAATTACCAAGCTGGAGTAACCAGAGAAAAACATGAATATTTTTGTGATGATGGGTTCCAGAAGAGTTTCAGTCTCTTACAGAACAAATGTTGCCCTGCAGAACCAGCTTACAAGATTAAGGCTGCCATTGAGGAAGAAGGGAAACTCTTTTCCTTTCCTTAAAGAATTATTTAGCAGATGTAAGTTAGTCTGTAGAAACTTGAAGTCCCAATTTGGGCTCAACTTTAAGTAAAATTACCCATGTAATTTATACACTGAGTGGTTTTGAGAGTGAGGGAAAGAAAGTGTGTGCCAAGTCAGTTCACAACTATTAGGCTGCGTTGTTTTTCACATCTGTTGTTCAAACCTTATAGCACAAGGTGCTGTGCAACTCATCAGCATTTAAGGTCTTAATGTGTTAAGAGCTCTTTTTACTTTTATTTTACTCTCAGTTGATCTTGAAAAGCTGCTTCCTTCTCTTCTCCAGGTAATATCAGTGGGAATTTGGTATTTGGTTGAGGTGGTGCATGTCAATGATATGGAGGTGTAGTTGTGCAGGATCTGGCTCTGTGACAACGGTAGTTCTAGGACCAGCTTTGATGCAAAACAAGGCTTTTCCAGATATGCCCCACCCCAGAAGCCTGGTTGTGCAGCTGATACACAGGGTGGTTTCACTTGCTGTTTAATCAGCCTTAGGCTTGACAGATGCAGGAGCAGATAAGCCTGACAGAAGCCCTACAAACAAAAGCAATTTCATGTTAAGGAAAACCCAGGTTGTGAGATCACAGAATTCTGGAGGGTACCAATTTCAAGGTCTGGGATGCAGCAATCAGACAGCAAACATTACCATCTTAATTAAATCAAACCCATTCTTGGGAAATAAAGCTGCTTTCAGAAAATCATCTTGTTGGGTAGAACCAGTTCTCAGCTAATCTCTCTGAATCCTCTATTTTAATAGTAAATAAAAACTCTCACTATCTTTGCCTCCATCTTAAAGTACACCCACATGTTGTGGGAATAGGCACCGTCAAGGTTAAACCTGGTTGCAAGCTTTTGTTAAGGTGTTTTTCCTGCTTGCAAAGGCAAGGCACCTGCTAGGCATGCCCAGTGCATGCTAGGAGCTGGCTTCTCCATTCACTTGGGCTTTACAAGGCAGAAGCACAAAGAGTGTTTGTTGCCCAGTCCCCGGGAGTCTCCCAGTGCTACCACTAGCTGGGGAGGGCTGGTTACCATGGAGGCTGCCATCTGTTCGCTCCCCGCTGGAATGTGATTATCCTTGCTGGGTTGGGAACCGGCAAAAGCAGGGGAGTGTGTGCTGCCAGCAATTATCTGCAATGGAGTGTGTTAATGGAAGGCTGGAATTAGCTCGCTGGAGGAGCACATAAAAGGATTTTATCAAAACTATTAATGATTTCTGGCCAAGAAGAGTAAGCTTTTTGCAAGGTCAGTACTCAATAATTTTGAATTGGTGTGGTGGCATTGTTAAGAATGGGAGCAGGGCAGAAATAATGCTCATTGTTAAGAGGGTGTGTGGGGAGGAATTGCATTTTTTTAAAGATCTTTGTGTGTTCTAGTTCAAGCAGTTTTAGTATGAGGTGGTTAAAGTAGTGAGTCAGAACAATAACTGGCCGACCTGAAACAAATGTAGTGATTTATACCTCGTGTCTTTATGAAATGCTGTTCACTGCCAAGTCTGTTTGATTTACGTGCCTTTTCATGCTGATTGCTTTTTGTTGAGGGATTTCTTTTCCAATGTGATATGTGTTTGGTTTCCATACTGGCATGTGGGCTGAGACAAGGGGGAAAACGTGCATGCAGAGCTGGTGGTACAATGGATGGTTAGGGTATTTAATGCAGTTTGCTCAGAGGAAGCAGCGTAAGAAAGGCAGAATGCAGGAACAAGTTTTGTACTCTTCGTTCCTACCCTCTGCACCTCTTTCCAGCTCACCAACTGATCAGACATTCTGGACTCTCTCTTATGGAGCTTAATTGTATGGAGACTGGATGTGAGTTTTCAGGATACTCAGCAAATTTGTCTCTGTTTTGATGGCAGGATTTCATTTAAAGGGGAAAACAAAATTACAAACAGGTGCTTTGTAAGGCATTTGTGTCTTGTAAAACACATTTTTTGATGTGCTGCAGGAGCTAGGCATATTGAATTTTTCATAATAAATACATGATTACCATTTACGAGCAGTTCAAATTACTGGCTTAAATGAGGGTCATTCAAATAAATTTGTACCTCACACAGACAAAACACATACTTGTGGAAGATATTTTTAGTTTTCCATGGGCTTTCCCTTTTCAAATAAAGCTCTTATGCTGCAGTCCTCTTGCCAGGACTGCCATTTTTATTTGGTATGGGGGAGGGCACTACTAGAGGCTTTTAATTAAAACAGTGTCAGTCATAATCCCACTGATCTGCCTTCTGCTTTGATGCACTTTAAAATGCCAGTGCGTTGCAATCTGGGAGGAAAGTTACCACTGGAGTTAAAAAGTCATGATTGCAACATATTTGACTGGGATAAATTTTTAACCTACAAGATGCTTTTCAAGTCTTTCTGCCTAACAAGACTCTGCATGTGGGAGGCTGGGGGTTTTTTTCTTTCTTTGAGTACTTTTAACTGTTTGTGGTGTGTAAGCTATGCCTGTGTTTTTGAGAATGCGGAATACGTGCCTAAAGTCTTTTCGGGTATCACATTAAACTCGCACATTGATGGAACTGGGTGAGTGCTCGTAATGAAAGGTGTTCATGTTATTAAAGAAGACTTTTGGAGAAAGTGTTTCAAAAACTTAAGTGTTGAGGTGTCATTGAACTGGGTGAATTATGCAAAACTTGCTTTTAGTTGGCTGCAGCAGACTCGTTCATACATGCAAGTTGCAGATCTTTAATTGTGTTGGAGAGAGCACAGAAGCAGATTGGCTTTTGTGCTTGGAGACAGATTAGACTTTCACCCTTCAGACACCAAGCTGGAGGGAAGGGCAACCACCTCAAGGTTATTCTGTAGCTGGTGTGGGATGTTGTTCTGTTCCTCAGTCTGTTTCTAGTAAGCTAGCTGCGTACAGGATTTGCTGTTGCTGTGGATGTGAATTACTGTCTCGCTGGCAAGTCTTCAAAGACAGCAACAATCATATCGACATAAAGGTAATGGCTTGTTAAACCTCTTCCGGAGCTGATGTCCCCATTTTGCTAGCTAGTGTTATGTTGAAAAGCTTGCTTTTCCATTGCCTTTGCTAAACCTGCCTCAAGGATAAATAGGGGACTTCGCATTTGGCATTCTCCACCTCATATTATATTCTCTGATGAGCACTGTTTGAGTGGCCAGATAATCTTGAGAAAGGACATTGATTTATTTTTTGTGTAGAATGATCAATGTGTGGCTGTTGAATATTTTTTTATTATTAAATTTTACTTTGGATCAGTAGGTCAGTGTTGATTTGCAGATGTGGGATTTAAAGTGTAGACATCCTTTAATCCCTTTGAGCATTTTTTTTATACTAGACATCCTATTTCCATGTAACAGGCATTGTTAACTATTTGTTTGAAGTTAATTATTTTTAAAGGGCTTTTTTGTTCAATCTTTGGTATATTTATTTCAAGAGTCTCTGATGTTTATGCTCAATGCAAACACATGAGAGTCAGTGTAGTCTGCCACATGATCTCTTGAGGGAGATTTATTCTAAAATACAGGTTGAGGGA
The DNA here is from genome assembly GCA_013397515.1 of Upupa epops. Lineage (NCBI taxonomy): Eukaryota > Metazoa > Chordata > Aves > Bucerotiformes > Upupidae > Upupa > Upupa epops. Next base: position 53,950 of record VZRI01004875.1, read on the forward strand.
GGCAGGAGAGGTGAGGGGCCATATTGAGTAGCGATTTTGTGTGTTTTTTATGAAGAGAAGCTCAGTTTAGGCACATCACTACAAAAACCCAACCAAACAAAGATATAAGACGTTTTGAATAAACTTCCAACTAAATAGTGCCAGGAAATGCAACTTAGTATACAGTGGGCTCATCATAACCTTGTTTGTCATGTCTGTGCACACAAAGGTCTTGGAAAACTTGTCATTAAATGGTAAAATCCTGAGTCAATACATGGGAAGCTGTCTCGCATATAAACGATCACAATTGTTTTCTTCAAACAGACAAGTCTTTCTGCTTTTCAGTTGACACATGACTGTGGAATGCTGTTTGACATGGCTTGGATTTATTTGTACATTGTGATCAGGCTGCTGCTTGGAGGAGCTTTTACACATGCGTATTTTTCAAAATGCTGCTTGTCAGCTGTTTACTCTGAACAATAAAACAAACAAGCCTAGGTTCTGTTCTGTCTCCTTTCAGCAGCATGGCTGTTTCATAAGGTTAAAGCCTGCAGCTCCCTCTAAAGGGCCAGCTGTTTCTGAAAGTCTGTTTGTAAGCTGTTCTCTTTGCAGTTCCCACGAAATAATGGAGACCCTAGGACACTGGATGTGGGAGGGTAAACCTGCTGACACAGGCACTGCTGCTTTTGGTCTGTTTGCTGGGCCTTAGTCATGTAAAAATGCTTCAGTCTTTTATGCTTTATATGAGTGGGGGCAAAATGCAGCCATTAATGCTTTTTTTCATGGTGCTAGAATGTGGCATACCCCACAGTAAAAACGTAAAACTTGTGGACCTTTTTTCTAAAGCAGATCACTCTGCTAAACTGATGCAGTGAGACTATGAGTAAATAAATATGAGAGACTTGCAGTGCTCAGATTAATAATGCGTTTATCAGTTGGGGCAAGTTTCTCGTATTTTCCAGAGGTTCTTGCCAGAGCCCCTCTGCTATAGGGATGGGGGAATTGAGGCTTTTCAGCCTGGAGAATAGAAGGCTCAGGGTGGCGTGGACCATACAGCAGCCTTCCAATATCTGAAGGGGCTACAGGAAATCTGGATAGGGACTGTAGTGACAGGACAAGGGGGATGGTTTCAAGCTAGAAAAGGGTAGATTTAGAGTAGATTTTAGGAAGAAATTCCTTACTGTGAAGGCAGTGAGACACCACTCAAGGGAGGTTCTGGATGTCCTCTCTCTGGAAGTGTTCAAGGCCAGGTTGGATGGGACTCTGGCCAGCCTGGTCTGGTGAGAGGTGATCCTGCTCGTTGTGCAGGGGGTTGGAACTAGATGATCTCTGAGGTCCTGTCCAACCCAAACCATTCTATGATACTGTAATTCTGTGATTTAGCATAGAAGTACTTTGGTCATTCCTTATTGAAGTGTCTAGCTGAAGAGCCTGAAGTCTCAGAAAATATTCCTCCCAGGTAATACTTGTTCACAGGTGTGAGAACAACAGGGCAGGGATAAACAATTGCATGCCAACAACAGTGTGCCTTGAACTGAATTTCTAAAGTTGTTGTTTGGTTTTTGGTATTTTATTTTTAGTTCATCCAGTTGCTTTTACTATATGCAATAATTAATTGTTTAACTATAAAACCACTATTTGCACTGAGAGACATGTGAATGGTTTACTTTTCAATGAACATCTGAGTGCTTGAGTATATTTGAGAATGCAGAGCTTGGGACTGGAAGGAGCCTTTTGGTCACTAAAGGATTTGTTGTGTGAGTTGTTCCCTGTGCCCTTTCCATCACTTTCTTCTGGCACACTGAGAATCACAGGCTGTTACTGGCTATAGAAAAAAAAGTTTTGTTTAAACTTTAAACTATAGTAAACTATCAAATGTAAATGTTGTACTATGCTTTAGAAAAAGGGCAAGACAGATTGGAGTCATTGCCAATGTCATAAGATTGCTGTTAGCAGAAAACCTTATCAGGCAATATGATGCCTGTGTGGGACCAGTAGCCACCCATTCAGGAGAAAGGGAACCAAAAATAGACAATTTTGAATCAGGAGAGAATAGTTTTCTAGTCCTAACAGATGGCTAGAAGTGCATTTCCAAGTAGCAGTACTTTTTTAACTGCTGATCTTTGGAAGATCCCTGAGCACAGTTTTTACATACTCATTCTTGACTATCCGTAGACATGTGCTGGCTTGTGTACCCTTTTGCGACTATACTTTGCTGTGACTTTACCACCGACACTGAAGTACTTTACCTTCTTGAAGATTATATAGATGCAGCTAACTCTGGTATTAAACATCTGTTACAACTTCTTTATTCCACTTAGAGTAACAATAACCCATGTTCACCTGCCCAAATAAGTACTGTTGTGATTATAGCTCCAAGTATCTGGTTTAGGTTTGATAGCTAAGATAGAAACAAAGACCTGCACAAGGGATTCAGGCTTCAGAAGACTTGGATCCCAGACTGTTCTGCAGCTGAAGGTTTTCTTTAGAAGGCATTGAGTAGTATCATGAGTGGTGTAATGTATTCCCTGGAGTGGTGCTGAACATAGCTGCAGTTTGAATACTAGAGGGAAAATTAGCTCAAGAACCTGCAATATTACTTGAAATAACAAGCTGATTCCATAATGAGTTATTCCTGCAGGGCAAAACCTTGACTTCACATGTGGAATTTTTCTTCCTAGTATCTCCTCCTCAGTCCAAGTATCTCCTAAATCTCAGTATTTCTTGTGTGTTTCTACAGCCCTGTCTTTTATTCTAGACATGTTTTTTGGGGTTTTTTTAGTCTGTTTTTTTTTTCCTCTTCCCATTCTTAAAAAGGTTGCTATTGCCAGGATGGTGAATGAAAACATGAAGTCTTTTCTATAACTCAAAATAGTTTAATGGTTTCCCATATTATGCTCACAACAGTTACATTGAAACTGAGGTTTATTGCCTAGAATGAATATTCTGATGCTAGTTTTACTCACATTTAGCAAGGTTAAGTATATAGTGTGTATATATAGTGTATGTAAGATTACCTGTTGCCTTTCTTTACAGATCCTGTGCTTTTTTTTACAGCTGGAATAGTTCCATGATTAATTTTGATGTCTGTTCAGTAGCTCTAGTTTGCACCATTTCTTGGAGCCTTATGTTGCTGTTATGCCTTGGCCACCTGCTGTAATGCAACTGGCAAGTGTTTTTGTCCCTTGGCGTGTCAAGATTTCAGCATTTAAGACTGTTCTAGCTGTGGAAATTGCTAAAAACAAACTCTTAAAAACAGCTGGTGTAAGTCAAAATAAAATGGAAGACAGTATTGGAAGTAGAACTTAATCTAAGAATCAAAATGCAACAGTTAAAATAGAATGTGACTAAATATTCACAGTTAGCAGTGAGAACAGTGCTGCCCCTCCCCGTCATCTGCAGCCATCTTGTTACTTTGCATAAATCCTCTTTTCAACTTCTGTAGTGAAAGTTTTTAAAAATTTTGAAAACTGTAGTATTTTTTTTCACTTCCTGCTTATCCCAGGATTAAAACTTGAGTTGGGAATTTTTGTGTGTATATGTCTCTGCCTTCTGTGAAAAGTCCTCAGCTTGTGTAAAAGATCCACAAAGCTAACAAAGTATGAAACTCCTGCAATCTGATACTAGATATTTTCAGTCCAAAACACTGCATGAGGGATGGTCATGGTGAGAGAGGAAACGCTACTCAGTCCAACATGATCTACTTACAGTTCCCTGATACTAGTGTCTCATCTTATTTTGATGGATTAAGATTTTCTTTGTACATCACTACAACGGTTTTAATCCTGTTTATCACAGAATCCATCAGCATTTAGAATCTCTTTCTAGAAGGCAACAATTAAACTTGTCTGTGTTTGGCATCTTCTTTGATTCTAGGGTTTTAGAGTTCATAGATAGCAGTTAAAAGAACTGTGTAGAAAAGCTTATTGATTGGTTTTTTGCTAAAACAAATTATTAAAAACTATTACTGTCTGGCTGATGAGGTCTGGGGTGTGGATAGCAATAATTTAAAGGAAATTACAGTTTTGTTAGTGCTGATGTAGTCTCTCTGAAGGCTGTGTTTAACAGTTTTACAGTCAGTACTGTTTCTGATCTTGCACACTTCTGGCACTAAAAACTGAAGTACCTTTCTACATTCTCTTGTCACCACTGTCTGTATTGTTACCTTCCTTTTTTGAAAGAAATGGATTTGAGGAATTCCTTTTGATTGCTTTTCTCAAAACGCTTGAGATTTGTAAGGTTTGATGGACTGAAGAAAAAAAACAGTGCTGTGTATTAATGGCATGGTAGCTCAGTAAATAGCTCAGTAAAGAAAGCACCAGTTTGCTGGCTGTTCTGTATGTACTAGATTAAACTTGCCATAACAGGACAAAGTCAAAGCTGTTTGAAGCAGAAGGAAATAATCATGAACATATAGCTGATAATTTTTTTGTCCTGAGTCGTGATATTCCTGCCCCTGCAGGGGAGCTGGACATCATGATCTTTAAAACTCCCTTCCCCTCAAACTCTTCCACAGCTCTATGATTTTTAGAAACTCTTCTGTTCTGGAGAAAGTTAATCTGACAGGGATGATGGAGAAGGGTGGAGGGGAAAGAGTAAATCATGTTGTGTCATCAAGGTTCTCTTCTTCACAAACCAGGGAGGCAGAGTTAAGGTAGAACAGATTGAAAATGCATGTATGTATTTCTGTGCCACAAATACAAATGGGATCCAGAAAATGACTTAACATATATATATAGTCAGTATATCTTCCAGCAGCTGGTAAAACACAGTTGTACAAATATATCAGCTGTATGTATGATACAGCTGATCCTTAAAAAACTGATGCTGGAAGCTGTAGGGATTGAGAGAAAGAGAGCTGTGCCTTCTGCTCTAGGTTGCCTAAATATTTGCTACTATTTCTTTTCAGGCAGAGTATTTTATAGAATTTTTGTAATGATTTTTTTTCTTGACCACAGTTCATATAATTTTATCTACTTCAGAAATGTACTGATGTATTCCACTCTGGTGTTTATTGTGACTTTTCCATGCTGTTTTTCCTTAACCCCAAATAATATGTACTTTGGTTTTAGGTTCTACTGCTGCCAAGACTTGCTTTTTGTACTGAAGCAGCATCACGGTCACTGCATTCTGACCCATTTCACTTGTGAGTCTTTCTACTGTTTGGGTCTCTATTGTGAAAGGGTTAATCTTTTTAACTTACGGATCAAGCCTTTCACTGTACTCCTGAAACTAGGGAAAATTATGTCTGATCTTTATGCTTTCTGACTTCTTTTGGTGGAGGGAGAGACCAAAAGCTAAATTAACTGGGAGATGCGTCTGTGCTTATAAGCTCATTTATGAAGATGTTAAATGAGCAATATGTTTATCTGTGAAGATGAATGAAGACAGGTGGCACATGACTATTAGGGTAGGTCACAAGCTTTTACCTCTTTCCTCTTTTCCACCCTTTCTTAAAGAACAGGTTTTTGTGATGACAGCTACAACATGGTTCCAAACTGGTGGGGCATCAGTGCTGCTCATCGCTAGACTCTGCTGGTCTAGCTGTGTCCAGGCTGTCTGGAGAGTGCAGTGGCAAGTGGGAACATGATTTTGGAGGGAATACTATTCCTGGGAAAGATGCAGCAGTTGTGGTGAAGGCAGGAAGCATGAAAAGCAGCTTCCTCAAGGGGAAAGATATTGGGAGGAAAAAACAATGAAGACAACATGAGAAAAGGCAGAGCTGCATGGCCAGAAGGTTTTATCTTGGCATTTATTTGCTGCGTGTCAGTGTAATAGAATGGATAACACTATAAATAGTAATTTCCTCTTTCCTAAGTCACAATGTGAAGCTTTTTATGAAATTTGTAATATATATAAATATAAACATAAGACAGCTGTAGGAAATAATTTAATCATTTTTGAATACAGGAGTATTAGTAAATCAAATCCTGTTGAGAAAGGCAAAGCCTTTGACCACTTCCCACATAGAAAACCAAAAATCCTTTACCAGTTGCTGGTCTTTCTTTGATAAAGTAGATTAATTGACAAAGAAGCTCAGATTTCTGGATTTATTTTTTTTATTGGACAATACTCGAAGCTACAGAAAAGTAGCTATATATGGCTTCAATTCTTTTGGAAACACAGTAGAATAGCAGTTAGTGTCGTGGTGTCCGAGGGTCTGACATTCGTCAGCAGCCGGGAACTGGTGTGGCATAAGGGAGTTCTTGGACTGCACACTCTCTCACTTTGTCTTTTCTGAGGATATCAGGCAACCACACATGAATTTAATCCATTGTGTTCATGCAAGGGCCCTTGTCAGCGCTTCATAACTATTACATTCAGTTATCGTTAACCTCTGCAGAGTCCTGTTGCAGTCCCTGGATAGATGATGGAGCTGAACTAATGTGACAGCCCAGCACTGGGAAGAGCTGTTGTCATTTCTTCCTCATGTGATGAGCTACACCATGCACCAACTAGAGCTTGTCATATTGTATGAAATACTGATTTGGCTTGCTTACCTGGAACAAAACAGTTTGCCTGCTTGTTTGCACTGGCTTATCATGGGCTGGGCATTTTTTAGTGGGAGGAATGTGATATTAGCTGCAAGGAGGAATGATGAGGTGGGTGGGCTCTGTTCATTTTGGTAGTAGAAATGCTAAGCTTGAGTGCAACTCTGTCTCCTTTTGGGCTTCATCTCTTTTACCTTGGCAGAGAAGGCAAACTCAACAGCCATGCAACGGTTTCCCTTGTTCATAGCTCTCCATAGTTGACTGCTGTTTTTTTAAAGCCATTTACCTGCCACATTTGGGTTCTGCAGTTTTACTATCTGTCCATAGTGACCAGAAGCAGGAAACACATATTATGTCCTGAGTTGCAATGACAAGAAACTACAAAGCACCAGCAGTATGCTTTTCTAGTGCTCTTCAAACAAAAGGTAGAGCATAGTCATCACTTCAGTGTAGCAAGTATGTGCAAGCAGGAAGGGCAGACCTTCTGTTCAGTATACCTGGAGCTAAGCAGCCTGTTGACCTAGATCTCTGTACATTTCTGCATCTCTGCAGCTCCATATGTGTTTTGTGTGTCTGCACCCCAAGTGAATTTTCAGGTTGAGCTTTCTTTGCTTTGTAACAAAAGTGTCTGTTCAGAGCTACAGCATTTAGCAGGTTGTGTGGTTTACTTGTTCAGTATTTTTATATGGTTTATATCCATCCAAACTTCAGCATAAAAATCCACTTGTTGCTAGTTTTAGACTATCTCAAGAGTCATCAACAGGACAGCACATGGAATGTCTGACAGAACTGAGGAGTCACTTTTGGGACAAGGGTATGTGGGGTCTTGTTACCCAGTTCCATTGCCCTGAGAATAGCTGGGAGCAAAGTTGAACCACTGCAGACTGCTGCCAGGCCTTTGTGAGAGGCTTTTAACACCACCTTAGAAACTATTTTGGGGTAAGGACAAAGTATATTTTCATTTTATTCCAAGACCAAACTGCTGTGCATTTGAGGTAGTGGGGTGTAAAAGAGAAGGGAGATGGGTAGGTAACAGTGTGAGTCAACTACACCTACTTTATGGGAGCCTTAGGAAGGAACCCTTTTTAGTTGTGGTTTTACATGAGAGAGCAAAAATAGAAGAGAAGACTCTGGGGGGATCTTACAGCTGCCTTCTAATACCTGAAGGGAACCTACAAGAAAGCTGGAAAGGGACTTTCACAAGGGGATCTGGCAATAGGATAAGTTCAAAGGGTTTTAAACTGAAGGAGAGTAGGTTTACATTAGGTCTCAGCAAGAAATTCCTCAGTATAAGGGTGGAGAGACTCTGGAATCAGTTGCCCAGAGAGGTTGTGGCTGCCCTTTCCTTGTTGGTGCTCAAGGCCAGGTTGGATGATGCTCGAGCAACCGAATCTAGTTGAGAGGTGTCACTGCCCATGGCAGGGTGGCTGGAATAGATGATCTCTAAGGTCCCTTCCAACAAAGCCCTTTCTATCATTCATCTTTTTTGGACTCATTGAAATGTCTAAGTATCTCTTACAGGGGAAAATAAGTTGGTGGGTGCTGTAAGTGCAAAGCGCTGATGTATTGAAATTCAGAAGTGCTCTTGATGCTCATTCTGTGCTAGGGTGACACGTTGACTGTGCATTACTCATTGTTTAGATGGGCCAAAAATAGCTCTCCATCACTGGTTTGCAGAAAACTCTTAGCAGCAGCTTTCTCATCAAACCTCTTCAAGTACTTTGTGCCTGAAGCAAATCTCCAGTAAGGAGGAGCTAGATGAAGACAGCCATATTGAATGCTGGGCTGTGATTCACCATCACAGGGGCTCATTTGCATTTGGGGGTATGTACTACAGTGGTGTGCTGCCCACATAGCTCTGTAATACTTAGTTCAGGTTTCTTAAGAGTACTCATGTGACTTCCTTCTCATCTCCACTTTCATAGCATTTAAGAATATTCAAATGAGTCAGTACATAATTTGAGTCCCCTTATCTGCAAAATAACAGAAGTACTGAGAGAAAGCTTGTGGTGCTTAGTTTGAAAAGTCCTTGGAAGTGAGGAAAAACAGCAAATACCATGTATTTATTGCAAGATGTTTGTACATGCTTTTAATTATTCAAATGACTGTGTAATGTATAACCCAATAATGCTGATTTGAGGTCAGTTAGTTTCATAGAATTAGTTTATTGTGCAAGTCTTGAAAAACAGGCTGGTTTTAGTTTGTGTGGTTGTTTTGCTCATACTAAATGAGAGCAAGTGCTCATCAGAGTGGTACAATTTTAATTACCCACTGAGAATATTTTATTTAACTAGTTGTTCCTCCATGTCTTTTCATCTGCTTTTAAGACACATGCCATAATAGTGACTTCTTCTTAGTTTGACACTTTCTTTAAGTTCATAGGCATAGTCTACTAACAGGCAAGATACAGCTGCACCTATTATTGATGAGTTTTTAACTAGTACTCACTAATACATCTGCATTGCACATTTCTGCTCTTAGAGTAAGTAAAGTTAGGTATAAAAGTTGTGAAATCAGGGGAATAGGTTCACGAGATATCCCCCTTGCATCAGTTTTAATACTCTTATCTACAGCTAATCAAATAGAGTTAAAGCAGTTAATCTTTGACTTTTTGGGGGAGGGAGAGGAGTTAGGCATGTTTTTTTAAAGATGGACTTTGGTGACTTCTTTATACCTTTTATACCTGTTGTAAGGTTGCTCTTTCTAGAGCATATTTTCCTTCATGCAGAGCTGCGGTTGGTCTCCTTGGGCTGTTGCAAGTCCCCGAGTGTTGCCTGTACACTCCAAGGTGGAACTTCCAGGTGTGGTCAGAACTCTGACCTCTTGCCTGTTCTCTGCCTTGACCCCTGCAGTACAGGAACTGGAGAGCAGAGTCCAGTAGCTCAAAGAGCTGTGAGGATGACTAGGTCTAGAACAACTGCCTTATTAAGAGAGATTGAGAAAATTGGGACTTCTTAGTTTGGACCAAAGAAGGCTATGAGGAGATTTAATTACTATCTATAAATACAAGGGGAACTTGATGTCATGAAAAAGTGAAGACTCTTTTTAGTTGCATCAGACAGGTCAAGGGGTAATGGATGCAAGCTTGATGAACACAGGAAGTTTCACCTCATTAGGAGGAAAAACTTCTTTACAATAAGAGTTACTAAACTTCGGAATGGGTTGTGCAGGGAGGTTGTGGAGTCTCCTTCTCTGGCGATGTTTCAGACCCATCTGGATGCAGTTTTGTGTAGTTAATTTAGGCTTTTAGGCAGTTATGCTTTTCAGTAATCTGCATCCTGCTTGAGCAGGAGGGTTGGACCCAATGGCCTTTGAAGGCCCCTTCCAACCATAATAAACTGTGTAAATGTCATTCCTCCCAAATGTGTCACATTACAGGGTTTGTAACCACTACTATATAGAACAACCCAAAAGAGAGGTTTGATTTCCTATCTGGCTGCAGCTTTTACCCTTTTTTTTCCTTTTTCCTTACAACAGTCAGTAACTTGTGTTGATGTAGTTGCTTATCTGAGCTTTTCATGTGAGCTTGTGTGAAAGTTGAAAATTTTATTGCTGATCTGAATATAAAATATCATGTACTTGTATGACAGGTATTGCCAGTGGTTTTTCTGGGTTGGGAAGAGCATGCCAGGCTGAGGGAAGACTGACAAATCCTTGCTGGCAGGTGGACAAACCAGGCTGGTTGGGAAAGTCTTTTGTGTCAAGTATGAGTAGAAAATGAAAAGCCTTTGCAGAGCAGATTTAGGGAGAGAGCAGATGTTCTGTTCTAGGTGTACTTCATATGGAAGCCCAAACCAAGGGGGCAAGCTTTCAAGTCTTAAAGATGATCTTCCAAGTAGAAATGTAACCTGTGTGTTGGAGTTCTCTTGAGTTCTCTCCTGTGGCTATGAAACTCAGCTACTGATAATTGTTTGTGTAGTCATGAGTCGGTGACCCGGACGAGCAAATCTGTATGTGTCTTTAAGGAGCCTGAGATATTTTACTAGTGGTATGGAGGGTAGGGAAATGAACTTCCTGGCCCAGCAGGTTAAAAATAAATGCTGTAAACAAAAACACCACGTGAAAATCTTGGTCAAAGTGCTAAAAATGGGTTCCTTTCAGATTTCAAATCTCTGTGTGTGGAACTTGCTTCTGCTTATCTCAAGGAGAAAAATACAAAAAAGTTTTGAAATAACTGTGGAGAAAAAAAAATCATTGTTTTGAACTGGTTTTGGCAATACCCTTTCCATTCAACATCTGTAATAGAAAGGAAATAATTCGTTGCTCTTTCCCAAGGGCTGTCTCCTCCGTAAAAAACAGACATTCATAACAATGGATTGTTTTGCAAGCGTATTACCATGGTACTTGTCCCTCAGAGCAGCTTGGCCAGCAGGGTTGCTCTGCTACAGTATCCTTGCATGTGAGGACTACAAATGGCCGGTGGTGGAAAGAGTTGTAGGGAGCTGTGGTTTGGACCAGCGCAGTAGATGTAGATGACCTCAGCTACAGTGAATGATATGCTGGCTGCTCTCTTCAGATTCATATAATCCAAGCTGACAGAGCTGGATTTATCTTTCTCCTGCTGTGATGAAAGTGCCAGCCAGCTATCACATGGTGAGGGCTATGAACAACAGCAACTTCACTTTTTCAGTTAATCCTTTAATTTTTTAAAAGTAAGCATTTTCACAGTTCAGAATTCACTCTAGTATCTTTGTGTTCTACTCTGGTGGGGATAGTATCTAGTTTATGCCATTTAAAAATGGATTTAAAATTATTCTAGTGAATTTTGAACTGTACCAAATAAGCTAATGAGTTATTTAATGTGGGTTCTTTTGCTCACTGCTCTGCTATCCGTCCTGCATGTTGTATTTACTTAACTTCATTCTAGCTATAAATTTAAATGACGCAATGAAAAAGATTTAGAGAGGTGAGCATTATGCAAACAAAGTACCAAGCGGAAATTTTTACTAATGTGTCCTTTAACCTTGATACTGCTTTAATTTCAAAGAGTAATGTAATTAATAGTGGCAAAACTAAATTTTATAGTATCTGAAACATAAAAAACCCAACTTACAGTAGTCCCTCCTCCCTCCCCTTTCCTGCTCCTCCTTTCTCCAGCAGTTTGTAGGTTACATAAGCCGATTTCTTTGTTTTTTCCTCTTTAATAGTGAACAGACTTTGCTCTCTTCTCTAAGCTGAATGTTTTGCATGCTTACTCTTTTCCTCTGAGAACAGACTTTTCTTCAAAGAGGAGGAGCATAGCATAAGTGAAAGACCCAGCACGTAAACTGTTGGCATATACCAAATGTCTAGCAAGAAATAATTTCTGGCAACTTTATAGGCCTTGTAAATAGGATATGAGCCTGTCATAGGGTTATCCCTGTTGCAAAATCAATTCCTTGTGCAGCGGTACTGGATTATATTTATCAACAATGTCTTCTGAACCGGGTAAGTCTGAACGGAATGCTTCTGTTAAGCCTTAATTGCTTCAAGACACATTTGTGTCCAGAGATACCACAAGTAAACTTTCTAGTCCAAAGCAAATAAACCAGTGGACATCCAGCTGCAATACAGTTGGAATGCTGCAGTGTTTTTTTCTTCCTGGTTGCAGTAAATGAGCTTGCAGTTACTTGAACCGTTTGCTTGATACATCTGCCACTTTGAGACTCTGCTACTTTTGGCCTATTTTGCTGCTGCTTTCATCTTCTCAAGGTTTTCTTAAAAGGAAATTGGTTTTGCGACTGTTCCTGACTCACTTGCCAGATTCATCGAGATATGTTTACAGCTGCAAGGCTTCTGTAGGATGCTTCTATAAGTAATCGTTGGTTCTAAGAATCACACCTCTCATTGTAGGAAGCACAATGTTCTGATTTAGACTTGGCTTTTCATTTCTAATGTTGCAATAATCCACTTAACTAAAGCTTATGCTACATTTAATGTACAGAGATGGCTTCTAGAACTAAAGAATGGGACTTTTATTGTACCATCCAGTGAAAGGTTTGGGTTTTTTCTGTTGCAGATATGCTTGCAACTGATTTTTAAAAGAATACCATTGAAAATACTGCTTTACTTGTAAGTTTCAGTTATGAGAAAAACTCAGCTTAGGGTAACTTATATTAAGAAGTTCACCCAACCCTAACAACTTAATGAAAGACAGTAAATATTCAGGATTAAGTTTGCCAAAGAGAGATAGGTGAAACAGATCTGTGAAGGGTTTGGGGTCAGAATGCTGGTCTGCCTCTGAGACAAAATTGAGGGAAGGGAGTCATGGGGAATGTGACAGATTTGCTAGAACACTTTAATATGCAGGCAGATAACTCTACCATAGCTCTCCTGATTTTGGTGTGTCTGGACATTGAATTTTTACTTGTTTTAAATTAATTATGTTGCTTCGTTACGTGGTTTACTATCAAGTTTAAAATTGCCCTTTTGATAGTCAACCAAAACAATGGTCATCGCATCTTTCTTCCTACTCTTTCTATGTCATCTTGCTGTATTCTGAGAAGAACATTCATGTGGGTACAGTTTGTAGTGGATTTTTTTTTTCTGATCCACCTCTTCAGAGCTGTTTGATAGGGTCTGTAATACAGATTCTTTTCCTGTAAATATATCATTAAGCACAGGAAACCAAATCTGGTAAAAACTACTATTTTTGGCAGGAATGACTTCTTCCCTCTTGCCTTTGGCTTGTTTTTCATTATTTCAGCTTGCAGAGGCCTGCAATATACTGACAGGAACCAGTGACAATCTGAATGTCAACTCTGTGATCTTTATTTATTCGAGGCATGAAATATGTGCAGCATAAATACATTAGTATGTGCTTTAAAGGGACATACTTTATAGTATCACAGTGTATTTCAGGCACTGTATTTCTCAGAGTCCAATTAGAAGTCCTATAAAAACAGTTACTGCAGGAGTGACTGTTGTGGAAATGCCTGGCTTGAAGGGTAAGAAGGAGTGAGCCTCTACCAGCCTGTGCAAGAGCACATAGATACCTTCTAATATCACCTTCTCGGAATGGTGTAGGAGATCTGTGGATGTAGTCAGTACACACAGAAAAGGTGACAGAAAGAAAGTCCAGTTGGTGTGGGTTTGAGATCAAGCAGGCAAATCTCGCTGGACACTCCTAAATAGTACCTGAGAGAACAAGGGAGTCAGTTGTTAGAAATACTGACTGCTTCCAGTCTGTAATAGAAAGAAGTCCTGCCAGTACTGACTGCTGAGTAAGGGTGAGAGGCGAATAGCACACCTGAGGGGACAGTGCCTATGGGAATGTTACACATTTACATGGCAGGTCAGTCATTGCCATCGCAGTGTACAACTGGGAATGTGTCTCGGTACCTGAGCAAAACAGTTCTTTCAACTACTAAAACACTTCAACAACTATGGAAAATATGTTGAATGTACCTTTTTCTGGGGCTTTGATGTTTTTGAAGACAGTAATTTTATAAATTTTATTTTTCTAGTAATATTCACTGTAAGAGAAAAGCACAGCTAAGAAACTATTTCAAGTGATGACATTTTGAAAGGTTCAATGATATTGTAACCCAGAAATCCAAACAGACTTTGGGGTTTTCATCAGCTTTGCTTTGTAACTATAGCACTTACTTACTTTAGTCTTATACTTACTAACTTACATTAGTCTCTTATGTTGCGGATGCATTATAAACACAAGTGGACAGTCTAGTGGTTTCTTGGTGGTGGTTGTAAACCTAGTGAATTTGTTGAGCCCTTAGCTAAAAATTCAGAATAGTTATGGAATGCTCCTCTTTCCAATTTCTCCCCTCCTGCTTTGGACTTATAAGTGTTATAAAACAAAATTGTTAAATTCCACAAACATGAAGAGTTTGGAAGCTTAGTGCCTGTATTTTCCTTACAGGTTGGCACTCAGTGCTTGATTCTGAGAAAGACAAGTACTTAGGAAGCACTTCTTACTTTGGATTGCCAGGAAATATTTAATACATTGTGACATTTCTTGCTGGTAAAAAAACCCCTTGCAATCATTTCTTGTCACTGAAAAAAAAGAAAATAAAGTGGAGGCAACAGTTAGATTAGGTCATGTAAGGTGGAGAGGGATTGGAGTATTGCCAAACCTCATATTATAAAAGAAATTAAATGTTTAGCCTTCAATAAATATTGTGTTTGTTGAAGAGTAATTCCATAGATTTCTTCTCTCTCTGTTCTGGAAAACATTCTTCCCCATGCAAGCTGTCTGCTTCTTTTAATAAATATTTTGATACTTCTGATGCTACAAACTGAGATTCTAAATAATACAATAAATTCCACATAGGAGTCAGCAACAGTTTGTTAAGCTGCACAAGTGATCTGGTGGGCAGCTGCTGCCAAGAGACTGCCCAGTCCCTCCCTGGGACTTTCTCAGACTTTTGATCTCATCCACAAGCCGTTTCAATAAGAAACTTGTGTGATAAAACCAGTGTTTGCTTGCCTGCTGGCTGCAGGGGTTACAGTGGTGTGGAGAGAAGCCCAGAGAGGGTTAGAGCTGGTAAGATGTGGGCATGGGGGTGGGGGTGGCGTGGGGGGTGTATGACCAGGTAAAGCTTTCTACTCTTGGTGGAGGCTGTCTCACTCTCTGGTGAGACCTCTTTGGGTTTGAGCAGCTGTGTCATATTTTGATCCTTCCTGAGACCTCCAAACACTTTCATTTTCAAAATGTCTGTGAAGGTTGCCCATCATTGTGATGTGTTGGACAAAGCTCGAGCTCTTCCTGCAAAGTAATTCAAGGTATTTTTTTGCATTGCATGCCTTTTGTTGTTTCTAATTAAAGCATTTCCTATCCATTTGACACTCAAAGATAAATATGCATATGATTGTTAGGCTTGTTTGGAACAATATGTTAAATATTCATCATTGCTTTAAATCTCTCAAGTAGTTTCCTAAAATAGCATTTCAAAGTCATTATATGGTTTGGGGTTTGCTTTTTCTTTTTCTTTTATAAAGGATTCTATTTTACATGAGAATGTAGAAAAGAGAAGAGAGAGCACTAAACAATAGAATAATTCTGAATTTTTATTAGTTCATAGGGTCTAATACAAAGCTGTTTTGATATGTATAATCTTCAAGAGGCAACTGTATTGATGAGCACATCTCTTAATCTGGAGTGAATTCCATGGACAATGTGAACAATGATAATCTCTGGCAATTTAGAGTGAAGGGATATTTTTCCCATTTGGATTCCAGGCAAATTGTATTTGACTTGCTTCTATAAGGATAGTTATGAACCAATGAGTTAGTATGAAATGTGGATCTCCCTTTTGTTCATTACGGACATGAGACCACATAAAAGCTGGCATGATTACAGCAGGCTTTAGTGGGACTGGGCAAGGAAAGCCCCTGTTGAACGATTTCACAGGAAGGCCCTGAATGTACTTAAGCCAGGTTTTCTGTGGCTGTTTTTCCCTTTTGTTTTTTTTTTTTTCAGTCAGCTCAAAAGCAGGAAGCACTTGAATTCTTGTATTCTTGTGAAGTATCCAGCCTGGGGTTCTTTATATTTCTGGTTTGGTGCAATAAGCATTCCCAGGAAGCTGCTGATTCTCCTGTGTTTTGTAGATGACGGTTGTTAGTGACTTGGCAGGGACTGAAGTGTGTGGGAAGCCTAGCATCAGGCTGACTAACCCTGCCTTGGGGAAGCCAAGGCATTTGCTGCAGAGCAGCTGGAGCACTGTACAGCTGCACCGCTGCTACTGCAAGGGACAGGCACCTGCATGATTCCCTCCATTTGTGCTTTGTCATGTTCATGATTTATCAAGTTCACGATTTTCTATTTATATGTTATTTGTCACGTATCAGGGAGCAGTGCCTGGTAGCCTGTCATGATGCCATTGTGCACTTAGTACCCTGCAGTCTGTTCTTTAATTGTTTTTATGTAATAGGGCCTTTTTTCTTTTAAGAATTCTTTTTTCCCCTACTGTTTTCTCCAACCTCATTGAGATGTAATTTAGCAAAATTAACATTATCTAGGGGCTACTTGCTTCTGGAAAGGAAGTCTTGCCTTCCTTCCTCCATCAATGAATTTGCAACTTTGCCCAAGCTCCAGTGCATCTGAGGTGAATGAATGCATGAAGGCATGAAGGTGGCTGGGTTTTTTTTTTTTTTAGCAGTATTGCCTTTCTGATTGCTTAACTGTCCCGGACTGCATCCTAGGGCTGTGTGCCAGAGCTGAGGCACCAGTGGTGGGAGCAGGCAGCCAGGAGTAGGGAGGGGAGTGGGTGGAGCAACTTGTGTCTGTGACAGCTGGCTACTGGATGGGCTTTGGGTTGTCAGATGCTGGCTGGACACACACTTGCCTCAGAAGTTGGATGCAGGAAGAAATTTCCATCTCAGTTATAATTTTATTAGTTTGGATTGAATCATCAACTTCTTTTTGTATCTCTTGCTATTCTGCATTTTGGATATATTATGTGTTTATAACTTCTAATTACTTTAATGTAATCAGTGTACTTACATTCTGAAAATAGGCTAGTTACATTTTCATCCTACTGTAATTTAGAGTTAGCTTAACTGTTGCATTCAATCTTCAAAATCTCTTTTCAACCTCAATTATTCTATGATTATAATTAGCTTCCCCTACCCTCCTCCCTTTCTTTGGGTCAGTTTTGGTTTGCTGCATTTTGGGTTTGTTTGGGGTTTTATAAATATCTTGTTTCCAAACATCATTTATGTTAGTCATTTGATCAAGAGAAGAACATGGTTCCATGTCTTAAAGCATACTGGTTTTTGCTAACAAATTTCAAGGTTGAGCTGAGAATGAATATCAATCAACTGCACAGGTCATTGTGTAAAGCAGAAGACAAAAGTGTCAGTGCCTGACTTGTTAGAGAAGTCTTCTGGAGCAGTATAACCTGAGAAAAGCAGTGACATTTGTAATTAGATTTGTAGTTTATTAATTGATTTTTAAACCACACAACCTGCCAGTACTTGTCTAAACATCCAAACACATTTATTTCATAATCATTTATAAATTATAGAAGGAGAGGTCTTTTTGTCATTGTTTGCATTATCACTGCATGTCCCTAGTAAATATATATTAATATTCCTCTGGACTCATTCAGTGGTTGGTGTGAGTTACAGTTGCATTTTTTTCTCCTCATATGACCCTAGAAATTAATGTGCTCGCTTTCATATGAAGGTGCTACCCAGTGTGGTATTGTACTGTTTATTTTGTATATGATAATGGCAAGAAAATAAATCATCTTAAGACTTGACAAATAAGGAGATGCACAATTTGTTGCCAGAACCCTTGTTAGACAGATGATTCTTCTGTTATCAGTGAGGCTGCTTGTACAAATGGTATGTCCTAGGTAGTAAATAGAAACTTATGACTTACGGAAAATTGGGATTGCTATCTGTGAAAAATACTCTGGTGCCAATCAAAAATTCAGTGGAAAAATTTCAATGTTTAGTAAATGTAGTGTTGTGGAAACATTGTTCACCTCATACAATTCTACACAAAAAAACTGCAAGCTAAAAATAGTTTGGGGATAATGCAGTGGAGTCCTGTCAGTTTTTTCTTGCTGTAGCATTCATAGTCAAAATGGCTACTTAAGCAGTGGGACCTCAAGAAAGCCACACAAACCCTACTTAACCCCTTCTTTTATCAAACGTGTAGGAAGCTGTAAAGAGCTCATGGAGTGATTTTACATGAGGTGTAAAAATGAGATGGTAGCAGCAGGGATGAATTTACCCTGCTTTATCCTGAAGCAGTGAAGCTTGTGCTACTTATTGCACCTGTTTTCTTTCTGGGGTTTTGGGGGGTTTTGGGGTTTGTTATTCCTGTGGTAACTTTGTGTTTCTTAACTACATGAAGCTTATGGTATATGGGTTGTAGGAACAGGAGCTGTGGTCACTATATAGCCTTAACAGAAAGGATGTTGTCCAAAGCTGCTGAAAGAGGTATTGCTGTCATTTTATGAAAACCAAGCCATAAAATGTCTCTACAAGTAAAAGAACACAATTGCATCTTTTCTTTTTGGGTTTTAGCTCAATAGTACAAGTTCAAAGACCAAAGAGAAAATGAGAGTTGGAGGGAATGTTTTGTAATACAGGAACTGAGTATGTGAAAGAGCAGTGCTTAGTTCCTGGAAACAGAACTCGTTGTACTTGGAGCTTTCCTTTCAATCATAGGTCTTCCAGAAGACATGGCTTGTCTCTGTTCATAAAACAAACCTCCGTCTTCATTAAATAGTTAATGAACAACTGCCATCAGCAAAGCTATTGTCCCCATGCTGAGTGTCTGTGAATCATAAGAACCTCAATATAAGGGATGCTGTGTTTTTGGCAGAGGACCTCAGTCATAACCTACTACATTCAAACCACAAGCTGTGCTCTGGCAGCCTGATCAAAATCAGTATTTTCCAGTCAATGGAGGCACTGTTGTGCTTCAGCCGCTGCTCTGAGTACTTCTGCCTACTCCCTTCAGCAGCCCTGCAGTGGAGTGAGCAGCAGCAGCAGGTTTCTGGGGGTTCTGCCAGCTGAAGCAGCTGCTCAGTTGGTAGCAAGGCCCCAGGTCTTGGTGCGTCCTCTCCCTGTGATGTGGGAAAAGGTAGGAGGAGAAAGCCACAGCAGCAATAGCCAGCTTTTTAAAGATCCCAAAGAGTTGTTTTATTGTTTGTTTGTTTTTTTTTTCAGACTTGCTTTGCATTTCCTTTCTTGACATTGCATATTCCTGCTGAAGAGTGTTCTCTGATGAGGAAGGAAATAACGTTTTTAGGCTTAGTCTAGGGAAAAGGCTATTGAGTCCTATAGAGTGCTTTTTTGGTTTAGTTAGTATAATATGCACTGCTGGTGCTGTTTCATTACTGTGCTAATCCAAAATTAAGACAAATGTTGAAAGACAATCCCATTAATTGCTGGCTCAATCATTTTAATAAGACTTGCAGCAGATGCAAACACACAGACAGGAAAACAAGGGCACACTGAGTCTCCCCACTATAGCCAGTGTTGGCAGGACATTTGTAGAGGATGTGAAATTCAGTCCTTTTACTTTGTATGTTGTACAATAGACTGACATTGAGATCAGGAAATTATTGAAAAATCTATTAATATTTCGGTGTTTTCTGTTAATTCTTGGATTTTATAATCTTGAAGCATGTAAACTGTTTAAATGTGGTGACATCTATAGGTGGTAACTAAGCGAACCATAGCTCTTCAGTAGCTGTTACTGATGCCTTGAAGAAAGGCTGAAAGATGGAAAATTCCATTCTGTTGTGCTTGAATTGTGCTTTGAAACTTGTAGGTATGCACAATTAAATAAAAGATTTAAGAAGCCTTGAGCTTTGTGGACAGAGTCAGCCAAAATCAGTTAACTGTAAAGAAAAACAAGCAGAAGAAGCGCCCATGTTTGGCAATCTTGAAGGACTGAATTGTAGAACAAAGATGATCACACTAATCTCACAAGCAAGGACATTTACTTCACTAACATGTATTTTTATTTAGTAGAATATAGCATTCCAGATGAGATAAAGGCAAAGCTCATCAAGGCTAAGTTAGCTGTTAACAAGAGATTACAAACTGATCCAGTTCTGACCAGATTCAAAGAAGACATCTAAAAGTTCACAGAAAGTTCCTTCTTTAGATGGCCATCAGACACTGCTAGAGACCACCAGAGACCATCCAAAAGACCCTAAGAGGATTTAGTGAGCCCTTTAGAGTTTGTGCAATGACTATGCAAATATTACAATCAGTTCCAGAAAATTGCATCAATTTTCCAAGAAGTGTAGTGAATATATAGTTAGTATGCACCGTAAGTGGAGTAATCCCCGTACATCCAGAACAATGTAAATGAAGACTATCTGCCTTTTGTAACATAAACAAGTGTTAAAGCTTTCTTTGATTTGCTGGATTTTATGGTATTCTTATAATAAGCTCTATTTCAGCCACAAAATGAAAGTGTGAAAGATGCATGCATTCTTCCTGTGAGGGCAACTATAAGGCATAGGAAAAGCAATACTGAATAGAATCTTAGAATTACAGAATTATTTAGGTTGGAAAATACCTTTTAAGATCACCTAAGTACAACCATTAACTAACTCTACCGAGCCTACCACTAAACCATGTCCTTAAGGTCCATATAAAATCATAGAATCATTAGGGATCAGAAGGGACCTCGAAAGATCTATTTCAATCCCCCTGCCACAGCAGGATCACTTAGACCAAGTTGCACAGGAGCACATCCAGGCGGGTCTTGAATGTCTCCAGAGAAGGAGACTCCACAAGCTCCCTGGGCAGCCTGTTCCAATGCTCCATTACCCTCACTGGGAAGAAGTTTCTTCTGATATTTTTATGGAACATCCTCTGTTCCAGCTTGCACCCATTACCCCTAGTCCTATCACCAGATGACCTTGAGAAGAGCCTGGCTCCATCCTCCTGACACCCACCCCTCACATATTTATAGACAATAATGAGGTCATCCCTCAGCCTCCTCCAAGTTGAAGAGACTCAACTCCCTCAGCCTTTGCTCATAAGGACAGTGTTGTATTTCTTTCATCATCTTTGTTGCTCTATGCTAGACACCCTCCAGCAGCTCTGTGTGTGTCCTTCTTGAACTGAGTGGCCCAGAACTGTATGTGGCTTTTTAAACACATACTGAGATGGTAATTTACCTTCACTGAGATGGCAATTTTACTTCACTGAACAACCTTTTTTAGTGTTTGATGACCCATTCAATGAATTTTTCATAATGTCTAGCCTTACCTCCCCATAGAGCAACCAGAGGCTAGTTCCTCTTGTCCTATCACTTGTTACTTGTGAGAAGAGATCAATGCCCACTTCTCTCCCACCTCCTTTTGGTTATAGACAGCAATAAGGTCTTACAACCTCCTTTTCTTTGCCCTCAGCCTCCTTTCCTTCAGTCTAAATAGTCTCAGCTGTCCACAAAACCAAACTAGTGCAGTAATGTCTTACCTTTCACCAAGGAAAAGTAAGTACATATCTACGTTGAATTGGGTTCTATCATTGATACTCTGCATAACCCACCTTACATAATTAGAAATGAAATTACTACAAAATGTAAAGATGTTTTACAGAGTAACTTTTGTGTGTTGTGCACGATGTATTTGAAGAAGCCCCTTCTGTTACCACTGACCTCTCTTGCAAGGTTTAATTGCAAGGAGGCCTTGGCTTTCCTAGTTGCATCCCTACATTCTCACCAGAGCCTTATAATCACCCCAAGTGGCCATCCCCTCCTTCCATGACCTATAGACTTTCTTCTTCCTATTAAATTTGTGCAGTAGCTTCCCATTTAACCACACAGGTCTTCTAGCTTCTTTCCTTGACTTTCCTGTCAGGATGCCCTTGTGTTGTGCTTCAAAGAAGTGGTCTTTGAATGATGACCAGCTCTCTTGGGTCCCTTTACCTGCCAGTACCCTGTCCCATGGGATTTCCCCTAGCAATTGCTTGAAATGGCCAAAGTTGGCCCTCCTGAAGTCCAGGGTTGTGATTCTGCTAGGTATTCTGTTCCCAACACATGAGACCCTGAACTCCACCATCTCATGGTCACTGCAACCAAAACTGCCCTCAACCTTCACTGCATCAAGCAGACTCTCCTTGTTGGTGAGTACAGGATCTCACAGCCATCCTCTTCTAGTGGGCTCCTCCA
>VZRI01004886.1:994-13433 GCA_013397515.1 Upupa epops
GAATAAAGGGAGACAAAGGATTTGTAATTTCACTCTGAGTTCTGCCTGAAAGCCCGACAGCATGCACACACACATACAGACACACAGAGAGAAACAGAGACACACAGACATACACTGTCCCCTGTGAAGGGAGGTGGAGTGAGCAGCAAGGACAAAGTGTGTTGGACAAGGCTGTAACCCAGGGCCACGAACAGAAAGCACAGCTTCTTACTGGACTCTGCGTAGTGGAAGGGTAAGTTCACTTCATTCCTGACACAACTCATCAGCACAGAGGCAAAGGAGGCTGCTCCTGACCAGCAATACCCTGAAAGAAAACCCATCTGCATTGTCAGCGTTCGCTCTGACGTGACCGACCGCCAAGGATTTCCTTGTTAGAGCAGGATGAAAGGACAGCTGAGAGGAGAGCAGACTGCACTACAACTGGCTAATAAACTTGCTCAGAGCCGAGCGTGGCGGAGCTCTACCCGCACTTCAGTCAGCTGGAGGCACAAGCTGCGAACAGAGACTCACGTCTGCTTTTTGCAGCTCTGACTGCATGCCACACACAAGTTTTCTCCTTGCTGAAAAGCCAATCCCATGCAGCTCAGTTTACTCCATCACCACCCTAACATGAAGGAGTTCTCCAGCCCCCTGTTTGATCTGCACCTCTCACAACTCTCCAAGGTTCCCATGAATTATTTAGAACTCCAAAAGCTTCTGACGATGTAAACCTGCAGAGGGGACCGTAGTGGCCGAAGCCGTGGCATAGGTTGTGGGGGTCCTCGTCTCTGGAGCCCCACGCATCTCACCTGGCTCGCCGTCCATCTCACTGGTCAGAAACCCCAACTGCTTTCAACCAAGAGCTCCCACCTGAAGCGTCAGACACAAAGGGAGGGGTTGACAAAAGCATCTGTCTCAAAACACTGTCATTCACTCCTCCCCACCACCCCGTATCTAGAGAAACCAACAGCACAAGATGCAGGTGGATGAAGAAGGCAGCAGAAGTCANATTCACTCCTCCCCACCACCCCATATCTAGAGAAACCAAAAGCACAAGATGCAGGTAGATGAAGAAGGCAGAAGTCACCAAGGGAGATGAAGAGGAGAGTGGTGGGGCAGCTGCTTTTCAACCTCTTAAGGGCAAACGTTAACCTCTCCGCAGAAAGCCCTCCACTTGGCTAAAGCACTAGAGCGACACAAACACCGGTCTCACAACTGAGGTTATCGCAGCACATGGGGTCCAAAACCCAGCCAGCTCCACAAACCCCTCAAGAAAGCAGTAGAGAGCCCCGAAAGGACTGTCAACACAGGCAGCACCGAGGTGAATCCACACTGGGCACCTCAGAGTGAATTCTGTTTTGAAATCTGTTAAGTGGTGACCTCCACCAGCGCTGCCACAGGGTGTTTTCATTTGCAGAGATAAATAAACCGCCCTCCTCCTCCATCAGGAATTTTGCTCATTGCCTACTGGGTCAACAGCAGATTTAACAGCCGTCAACATACCTGTCAGGCACAGCCACGCGAGCTGAGCGCATGCAGGTGCCTCTCTGCTTCTCCACTCAGAACAGGGCCCCAGGGAAGGTGAACTACTCATCACACTTGTGTACCCCTGAATGCCCTGCAATGGCACACACCACACGCATCCTCCCAGCGAGTCCCTTCCTCTAGCCAAATGATTTCACGCCCCTCTCCTGTTAATCCTCTGCTCTGGATTTCAGCACCAGTTACTATTAACTCTCTACACAGCTAATTGTCAAGGATTCAATGAGACCAGCATCATCCCGCAGTTCCTTCTATCAACACTGAAGTGTGGCAAGTGACTTCTCTTGGCCAAAACCTCCGATCCAGTTTCGATTCTGTTCTACAGACTGGAAGAACCTGCAATTGTGAACTGTAATCTGCCCAGCTGTCCCTGTTCCAAAAAGCAGGGGCTGCAGCAGCAAGTTTCCCACTACTGTATGTGTCATAACAGCAACAGCATTCATGCTTGCAGACAACAGCAACGTTTCTGATAGTAAAATCATCTATTTCCTCTTGAAATCTCTCTCTCTCGCCCTTGCCACAGCATCTTCACATGAACACAGTCACACAATCACTGAGGCTGGAAAAGCCCTCTGAGCTCATCCAGCCCAGCCCAGGACTTAACACCACCACATCAGCCAGACAAGGGCACTAAGGGCCACGTCCACTCCTGGGCCTTCTGAATAAACCAGTAGTCCTTGAATTAGTTTAACACAGAACTAGTACTGGTTTGAATTTTGATGCTGCTTTAAGTTCTCTACTTGCCCTCTCATCTGCGCCTCCACGTTCCTGCTGGAGCACTCCCCATCAAAGCGGGCAAGAAGGTAGCGTCTTACATTTCTAGTTCTAACTAATAGCCGGCGGAAAGAGACAGCAGTCTGCAACAGAGAAGGATGAAACCAGGTCAGGTGGAGCAGTTGCAAGAATGAAATTGCTAAAGTTAAAAAATTAAACACAGGTCATTTTTTCTTATTTAATAAATAATATAAAAAAGTGATTTTTTTTCCTTTTTTCCTTTTTTTTTTTACATTTTTGAGAAAAAAAAGAACAGTTTCTTATCTAACTCCAGAAATAACACAAGCAATAATGAAACCGGATTAGAGTTTTGGGTGGACGCTCCATATCCCGCTTAATTGGAGTCCAGCGTGCACAGCCTCTCAACCACCGATGACTTTTCCACTCCAGGAGTCCGGTCGTCTTCCGTGCTGCTCTGGTTCCGCAGGTGACCTCACCGTTCGTTCACAAGAAAGAAAGAAAAGCATCGTATTCCTGGGTTAACATTGAAATCACATTCCACCAAGACGTGGCTTCAACACCCGATGAGATCGTAACCGCTTTTGAAGCGCCGTACAGCTGTTCAGTTACGTTCGTCACATCAACAAGTAACGCGGCATCGTCGCCTCGTGGGATAAAAGAAGGAACCCGAGAGTATATGCACGTACACACACGGAGTACACTCGACAAACAACGCTTGCGTGTGGTTTACATTGTACTTTTATTTAATCCTCAAAACTGCCCATATTGCAGGGGTTTTTTTTTTCTTGATGAAATATGGAACTGAACAATTCTACAAAATTATGGTAAAAACTTGCTCCTTTTTTCTACCTTATTGCTAAGAAACTTTACAGGTGCACAGTTTGTAAAAGTAACCCTTTTAAGACTGAATAGAACACACACGCTACAGGAGTTAAGAGAAGGAAAGAAAAGAAAGAAGACGTTAGCGTAGCACCCCCACACGGGGCAAACGCAGTGCTGAACACAGAACGTTTACACAGTTAGAACTGCTCGTTTCTTTTACGGCTTCTTCAAGGAAGAAATTGTTCAGTCCTAAAAGGGTTAAGGAGAAACCCTAAGATACTTCTTTTGTCTAACAAAGCTGCCACTCAATCCCACAGTACAGTGCTTGAAAACAAAGTCAAAAGTCTGGCACAGGAAAGGCTACACATTTGTTCAGTACTCATAAACACAGCTGCTTTTGAAAGAAAGTAAATACCATGGTTAATAATTGAAGAGCATCTTAGTTTCAAGAGGGGCACCTCGATGGAGTCATTTCACCTACAAGTGGGTAGCTTACTTCCAACAGATGGTTTGTTTCACCTGGCGTTAGTTATCTGTTTACGGGGAACTTGCCGATTCATGCCCTTGAGTTTGTGTCTTTTCAGGGAACCATCCTGATCCTTCCGAGTCTGTGCAACGCAAAGTGGTACAGAGTAACACAGGTGAGGGATGCCCTTGGGGCAAGTAATTAGCACAAAGATCAGCAGCAGGTTATTAAAGACACGGCTAGTGTCGAGCTCTGAAATAAAAAGTTCCAAACAAAAGACGACGAGAAAAAGGCATGGCTGAATTTGAGCACTTCATTGGCTTTTTCTTTCTACAGCCGGAACTCCAACAACAGTCTGAACACAGATTCTATGTGTATAGAATGAACAGCTAGACTCGAACAGTTACAACAGTTTCATACTGAAACTCCCTACAAGTAGTCTTAGCAAAACCTTGAGATACTGGTTAACAGCATGAGAGTTGACCCACAGCTCACAAGGCCAAGAACTGTAACAATACCACCCCACAGCAGAGAGTTCAGGAAGATAATACAACGACAGTAAGGTCCTGGGAGACCTTTGCTGCACTGCGGAAGAACTACCGGCAACAACAGAGCCACAAACGCAGGGGAAAGAGGGAGGGGGTTAAATGGTCTTGTAAGCAGAATGTTTGAGTCTCTTTTTTTCCACCCACTTGTATGTAGTGTGTAGAACAGCAGAAATCAGGCTAAAGCCGTTAGGTTCTTTACAAGTCAAGAAATAACATATGTATTGGGCAAAATTATTGCGAGTAAAGGAACGGAATATAAAAAAGTATTGCATTTATACGTAAAAACTTTAAAATAATGAGTATAAAAGCATGTGTCAAGTTCTGAAAAGCTATTTTAAATAGTCTTTGTAGGTTAAAAGGCCCGTTATGGTTTGCCTACCGTGTGTCTATCGTGGTTTGCTCTCAAACACCCTCTACATCTGCTAATATCTCTCGCGTATTTTAATTCTCCGTCTAATTAGCGATGAAAATCTGTGGCTCGTGAACTAAACCGTCCTGCAAGGGACTTCCGTGCTTCTAACAAAAACACTGTGAAACGATTCCTGCCGCAACACGATTACAACGGAACTGTAGAGCACATACAAAGGTAAACAGGTTTGCAAGTAAATGCCAGTAAACAGTTGAAAACAGAGATAAGGCCACAATGAATTCTGTCCTTGGTCACTAAAAGGGAGATGAGGCGAGGCAGTACTCACTAGTGCTAAGAACCAGCATCGCGACTACATCACGGGAATACATTTTGCTATACAGAAGAGCAAACACGAAGGCCTGTAGTAGAGTACAAGCACACTTCAGGGTGACAGTGGCACTGATTTACTGTTAGCTAACTATGCTTTATAACCCAGTTCTTTCTTGAACCACATGGTTTTCACACACACACACACACACACCAGAACACTAAAGCCAACAGGCAGAATGGAGCGTCAGAACACACAGTGTAGGGCTGACAAATGGGGGTGGGGTGTTGCAAATGGAGTCAGTGGTCAGCGATAAAACAACTGTGGAAACAGTTGACAGACAGAGCTTGTAAGCAATGCACTGTAGGAAGCCACAGGTTTGGATTTACACAGCAGTTGTGACTCTCGCTCCAGGGTGTGGAAGAGTCTGAGCGTATCGTAACATCTGCATTGGGGCTCTTTTAAGAGGAGGGGGGGAAAATCAAATCAAATCACACTCTCAGAACTTGTCCTGTGAGTCTATGCCTAGTTCTGTGGCTACAAATGAACTAGTGGGGTGTGCTGTCAGATCCAAATGCAGCAGGCAAGACTACAGGGAAGGACAAAACCATGGCAGAGTCAAAATGAGAATCGAATGCAACAACCAACAAAGCCAAAGTGCAAATGAGCCCACAATTTATGACGGAGAGAAGACCTGAACGTTGCACAAGCTGTTGGCAGAGAAAGAGAAACCCGCGGGGAAATAAGGATGGGAGGGAGGAGTTGACTTCTTCATAGTGCTTTTACGATTTGCTACGTAATAAAAATTTACTTCTAGTTCTCGTGGTATGATCACTTCACAATGAAAGCACGTTCTCAACACAAGTGTGACACCAAAGCCTGGCCTAACCGACGGAACAGTACGAAGAACAACATGCTTGCTGTGATTCTCAAGAGGTGAAGGGCATCACCTGCCAACCCCGTTTGTAGCACATACTCGTCATGGTATTTTAGTTACATGCCAACAAGACAGAAGACATGCTGCCGAATGAAGTTATCGGGGAACATTCCACTTTTGAAATAAAACATTTAACTTACACTTAATACAAATTATGTACAAGATTAGAAAAACCTGAACGGATCCTGAAACGTTTTCAGAAGCAATATGACTGAGCGAGGAAGAGGGGGGAGTAACCCAGTTAACGACCCTTCAGAAACACCAACGTATGCCTGTGACACGAACAATCATTAATACGACTGTCGGAGATGTCACTTAAAAGAAAAACCACTCGGGTAATGTTAGAACCTCATGAATTATCGCTATAAATACATACTTTCGAAAGGAAAACAGAAGTAACTATTAACAAGGACTGAAAACAGGGCGCTAAAGTTAACATACATTGCATGTATTGCAGGCAAGGCAGAGGCATCTTTTAAAGCTTTTGCACAGACTTCATATAATCTTAAAAAAAATACGCTGGCCTTTACAAGGTTCTACTTGCTGAAATAAAAACAATTTCAGTTCATAAAAAGTCACAAGACTTCAGTTTAAAAAAAGGAACAGTTCCAGCCACAGACCAAAAATATATATATTTTTTTTTGTTTGTTTGTTTGTTTTTTGTTTTAAAACTGGAAGAGTATGGTCGTTAGATTATACAAGCATGGTCAGGCTTGGAACCTGAATATACTTCAGAGCAAAAGCTCAGAGGAAAACAAAAAATAGAAACTATTTGGTAACAAAAGTGTACTATATGTTGTGATACAAAAAAGGTATGGTGAAAATGTACCTTTTATACTAAAGCTTATACAAGGTCCTTGGTCCATAAAAACTATGTTGTGTTCACGTTTTCTAGTTTGCTCAACATGTAATCCCAGCCACATCGTTTGTTTCTTGCCCATTAAAAAAAAAAAATAATATAACAATAACCCAACGAAACAAAACAGCTGAAAAATAGATTTTTCGATCAAGTTCTCATGTTTTGGATGTATTCGGGGGGTTTCTGTTTGTTTTTTTATTGTGGCTTCTGTAGTTAAGATCAGCACTTGCAGGTTCAAGCAGTTATCACCTAAAATGAAAAGGTGTTTTCCCGTGAAACCACAAAAATTGTTCAGTTCTCTTGAATGGAGCACTTGAAAGTCAGTTAAAGTCCAGACAAACAACAGTAGTTAGGAAACTACAGTCGCTGCAGATGATGTGACGTTGGTTGGATTTGTGCTGACGTTTGTGTAACTTCCCTCGCTGTTTGTGTTTGTTTCACTGGAAGCCATGAGGCTCGAGTTGGCTCTGAGGATTGCTCCAGCAGCGCTGCAGTGTGGTCGTGGCCCCGGTTCTGGTGTGTATGTGAAGGTAAGGCTGGTGGAATAAATTATGCCATCGTTACGGACCAACGTTACTGGAACCTGGACTGGCTGACGGACCCACCTCCAGCCCTCTCGAAATGCAGAAATGTCTGGAACAACACACAGCATGCTCTCTGCACATCTGAAAAACACAAGAGTCAACTAAGCATAATGAAACTTCAGCTTAAAGAACAAAGATCTCCCAGCCCAACTGCCTGACGCAAAGTTAAAGCCCATTGTTATGGGCATCGTCCACTTGCTCTTTAAACACTGACAGGCTGAGGGCAGCAGCCACTTCTCTGTGAAGCCTCTTCCAGTGTCTACCCACTCTCTCAGTAAATAAATGCTTCCTAATGTCTGTTCTAAACCTCCCCCCTGCACAGCTCTGAACCATTCCCACATGTCCTGGTACACAGCAAGACAAGAGAGCAGCATCCCCTCTCCCACTTTTCCTCCTCAAGAAGATGTAGAGAGCAATGAGGTGGTTCTCCTCTGCTCCAAGCTAGACAAGGCCCACAGTCCTCAGTCTGTCCTGACAGGGCATTGTTGAGCACCCTTCAACAGCTTTGTTGCCATCCTTTAGACACATTCAAGTACCTGAACATCCTCCCTAAACTGTGGGTCCTAGAACTGCACACAGTGCTTGGCCTGAGGCTGCACCGCTGCTAAAATGCAGTGGGATAAACAACTCTCTTGACCAGCTGGATGCAGTTTGTCCACTTGGCTGCCAGGGAACACTGCTGACTCCTACTGAGCCCGCTGTCCACCAGCACTCCCAAAATCTTCTCTGCAGGACAAAAAGGTATGCTTGAGTGCACACATGAGCATACACTTCTCAAAGCAGCCCGTAAAATGTATTCACCATAAAACTAGTAGGAAATACTGTACCTGTACATGGTTTCAGCTTCCACATCCCCAAACCAGACACGCAAATTCGGAGTGAAGTTCTGTCCTGTGAGTTCCAACATTGCTACGTCCCCGCCACCATTCAACTGGAAAGGGAGCGAGCAAAGAGAATCCACAAAGAAAACACAGGTATTAGTTAAAACAAACACACACACCCCCAGAAAAAAGACCCTATCACAACAGAAGACAGGTTATTCACGTGTGTGAAAAGAAATGTATTCCTGTGATGGAGAGGCTTGTGTATTCTGAAATGCTGCTAAGAAAAGTTACTGCAACATGAAGTAGTTTTTTTGATTCATAAAGGCAGTGGCGATGCTCTCGGGCAGTATTCCACAAAGGTACCATCAAGGTTAAATCACAACGACAGAAATGATCTCACAGAGAAGAGTTTATTAGGAAAAACAAACCAAACAACTTACTTGAAGACTCTCTACAACAGGCACAGGTGTCACTGGAGCATGAACCGGTCCCATCCCCTCATAAAACGTGTATTCTGCTTTATCTGTGCTAATGATTGTCCAAGAGGCTCCATCATTAATCATTTCTTTATTTGGTTCTTTTGGGCATGGAGTGGCCTTAGGAAGAAGAAACCCAACATTTAAAGTCTGACCTGTATGCTCTGGTTGCCAACACACCGAGGTAAAAGCTGACTCAGCCAGGAGCAACACCTTATTCTTTCAAAACCACGCTGCTTAGCTTTTTTCTCTAACAAAAGGACCTACAGACACAGCCACACAGTTTTCAGGGAAAACAATAAAAGTCTGAAATCACAGAGAACATTAACTTTTTCCTACTATTTCACCTCTCCACCCTTCTGCTTATTATTGGGTTTTAGAGTAGTTCAGTTTTGAAAAGGTTATTCAACAGCCATTAATAAACCTCTACATTACCTCTAAAGTACCTACTCTAGAGGTAGCTACTTTAAAGTAAGAGTTTTATTAGTGCAAAGTGAGTGAAACAGCTAGAAGGAAGTAGTTTCCATTAGTTATGATTCACATCCAGCCAAGACTTTGAGTTCTTCACTATCTATTAAGCGATGGGAAAAACAGATTTCAGTGGTTTTGTGAAGGCATGGGAGAGAAACTGAAATGACAGCCTGACATCAGAAGCATTTACTGTCTCTTTGTAAATACTAACAACTCTTGCTAAATTCACATATGTATACATGTAGAAAATACACTAACAACTATTTTTTATGTCAAGACAGAGCCTCTCTGAAAACTCCAGCGTTTAGCAAGCAATAAGGAAGTTGTATACAGGTTAAACACCAGCAGAGAAAAACACAGGACTCAAACCCCCAATTTTAATACTTCAATGCTGTTTTCTTCCCGTTCACTTTAAAGATCTCTAGGTATGTAAACGTAATTTTCACTCTTTCAACATTTTAGATAAACTTCACTTTTAGATAAACTTCAATTAGCTACCTACTCCACTAAAGGAATTCAGAACAGTGAGTTGTATTTTCATCTAAACCTTGCTCGTGTTTAAAGTACAGAGCTCTTAAGAGATTGGGCCCCACAAGGGCTGCAGAAGCTGAAGCACGATAGAATGTCCTAGCAGTCCCACAGGCCATTTCAGGATGTTGAACTGAGGCAGGTGTCAGAGAACCAGGAGCCGCTGCTTCCTCATTCAACCCTTTCCATGAGAAAGATCAAATAACAAGGCTGATCTTGAGTTATTGCAACTCCCATTTCACAGCTTTATTTTCTTCTTGACAAAGGTTGATTCTCCTTTACAAGGAGGTATATTGATATAGCTCTCTGCCGTGGGTAGAATCAATAGATCTGATTCCTTCTAAGTCATAAGTTTCCTGAAATACAAGTAAAGCTTCTCATATTCTCTTTCTATTGTCCCAGTTCAGAAAAGAAGTCTACTGAATTAATCCTCCTTTCCTCTACCTTTCCTAGTGAAGAAGCTACAGCTCTTTTCCTAAGCATGTCCCAGGTGCTTACCCAGTGAGGCCACCTTCCTGGAGCACAGCATTGTCTCAACATCCTTTGCTATTTGAGCTGCTCTGAATGTTTAAAGAAAATTTTAATACTGAAGTAGCCTTGAACTTGGTCACAAGTCTGGATACTGGGATGGGAAATACTGTGATGAAAGTCTTGTAAAAGCACACCAACATGCCTGAGATGAAAGCACAATTAGCCGGCATACAGTATAAGCTGCCAGAACAAGTGCACACTGGAGGGGTTTCTTTCTTTACAGCTCTCATTGGGGGTTCATTCCTGTTACAGTAAATTGATAGGGATAGATTTCTTCACCTGCTTGAGAAACTAATACCTGAAGACTAAGCTACATTCTTTACAGAGGGGTTTCTGTGGATTGTGGTCAACTGCTACAGAAATCCATGCTTGTGCTTAACTAAGAGTGCAACTCTAAGCTCCTTGTGAAGTCTGGCTGTCATGAACAGCATCGCTTTCTATGTACTGCAACCTAGAAATGGACACACAAGGAGATGGAGTAACCCCACCGGCACACGTCAACAAACTGAACCACAGGATCAGGATTGCATCTACAATCTACAAGTATGTTTCTATTTCTTCCACTGCAGAAAACAGAATTAGCTGTCACACAGACAGGGAAGAAGGTTATGAGGAAAGAAAAACAGATTTGGAGTGAGATAGATGAAGTCTGGTGCTTTCCATCCTCTGTCTCTTCAAGTACTAGACCTGCATTCAAAACCATGTACAGAAGTGTCACTCGCACATCCTTCTCAACTACTGAAGTAAGTTGAAGGGACTCACTTGAAACTGGATTATTCTCTCCTGGGAAAGGCACAAGTACATTCTCTCAGTGTCTTTAAGGTAAAACGCACATTTATGGAGCTGCGATACCGGATCGTCTGCATCCAATAACGCCGTCTGTTTATCTACTTTTCGAATGATCTGTGAATGAAAACGGCACGTAAGGCTTCAGGACAATTTCTGTTAGGTTATTACATTGAGCATTACTCACGTACTGTTAGTAAAGGAAATGAAAGGGTTGGTGTGTCTGTTTTAATAGCAACACGAGGTTCATAATTCTTAATGCTTTTGAAACAAGAACACAACATCAAAGCCACACTTGGCACCACAGCTTCAACACGCTGCATACACATGTATGTTATCTTCTATGCTATCAGAGTGGCGGCTAAAACTCAGCAAAATCTGCTTTTATTCTGCAACCTGGGATGCAAGAGGAGGTCAGGTACTAACAGGCTTCTGCAGAAGCTTCCATCATTGGGAGCATCGACTATACTCTGTGGCTGCAGCCAGTTCTGGTCTCCCCAATTCAAGAGGGGTAGAGAATTAATTAAGAGAAGTCAGTGCAGAGCTGTGAGGATGACTGAGGGTCTGGAACAACTGCCTCACGAAGAGATTGAGGAAATTGGGACTGTTTAGTTTGAACCAAAGAAGAGAACGAGGGGATTTAATTACTGTCTACAAATCCCTGAGGGCTGGGTGTCAAGAAGAAAGGAAGACTCTCTTTTGAATTCCATCAGGCAGGACAAGGGATAATGGATGCAAGCCTGAACATAGGAAGTTGCACCTCAATACGAGGAAAAACTTCTTCACAGTCAGGGCTATTAAACATTGGAATGGGTTGCCCAGGGAGGTTGTGGAGCCCCCCTTCCCTGTAGACATTTCAAACTCATCTGGAGGCAGTTTTGTGCAGTTGATTTAGGCTTTTCAGCTGGTTATGCTTTTCAGTAATCTGTATCCTGCTTGAGCAGGAGGGTTGGACCTGATGGCCTTTGAAGAACCCTTTCAACCCCAATAAATTTTGCAAATAACGAGAGGAAAAGAATCTTCTATATTTTTTCTTAAATTTAAATCTAAAAACCATTACTGTGCATCCAACAGTATTCTGGTTTGGGTTCACAAATCCTAACTCGTGTCCCTTAGAAGGACAGAGAACTGCTTTTAGACTCAAATCACGAGAGCATTTTTAAAGCTATACTGAACTCATCAAATAGAATAGTCTGACTGGCTGTAGAGACGTAAACCATCTGAGGTTTAACAAGGACAACAGCAGGGTCCTACAGTTTGGCCACAATAACCGCCAGCAGAGCTACAGACTGGGGGATGAGTGGCTGGAGAGCAGGCTGGCCGAGAGGGACCTGGCAGTACGGGTTGACAACCACCTAAACAGCAGCCAGTAGGGTGCCCAGGTGGCACAAAAGGCCAATGGCATCCTGGCTTGGATCAACAATAGTGTGGCCAGCAGGACTAGGGATGTCATTCTCCCCCTGGACTGGGCACTGGGGAAGTCTCGCCTCAAGTACTGGGGGCACTTTTGGGCACCTCACCTTAAGAAAGAGATCAAGGTACTAAAGCGGGTCCAGAGGAGCAAGGAGGCTGGGGAAGGGACTTGAGAGAAAATCTGATGAGGAGAGGCTGAAGGAGCTGGGGTTGTTTAGCCTGGAGGAGACTCACGGGGGGAACCTTATCCCTCTCTATAAC
>VZRI01004886.1:13849-40934 GCA_013397515.1 Upupa epops
GTCAGGCTCTTCTCCCAGGCAACTAGCAACAGGATGAGAGGGCAGGGCCTGAAGCTGCCATGGGGTGGGATAGGTTGGATGTTAGGAAGCCCTTCCTTACAGAAAGGATGATCAAGCCCCGGACTGGACTGCCCAGGGAGCTGCTGGAGTCCTCACCCCTGAAGGTGTTTAAGGAGTACAGACTGGCTGTGGCCCTTAGTGCCCTGGTCTGGCTGATGTGGTGAAGCAAGGTCCTAGGCTGGGACTGATGATCTCAGAGGTGTTTTCCACCCTCAATAATTCTGTGATTTAATGTTTATATATAAAGTGTATACAGGGACCTATACACATCCCTGTTTTTAAAACAGACCTGTTCCTAAGCACAGCTTACCAATTAACCTACTTTGAATTCAGAAAGGCTCTTTATGCTTATTTTACAAGCTGTTCTTCGCTTACAGAATTAATCCGCAGATAATAAGCTTTTACTACCTATGGAATAAGCTTTTATTCCATATAAAACACCACAAGGAAACAGATGAAGCCAAAACCTGTAAACAATGCACCCCAACTATGCAATTACACTGAGAAGTCATCGATGAATTCATTACAGCACTGGAGAAAGTCAGCCGTACCAGTCTGGGGAGTGCCATGCCGGTAACTGAGCACACGAGTTTGACAGTCTGCCCATAGTGAATGTAGCCGTCTCTCACTGTGAATTCTTCTCCTTCCGATTCATCATCATCCACTGCAACAAACAGACATTTTCACATTGTTTTAATGACTGCTTTCACAACTGTTTCATTTAACATCTCACTACATACATAACAAAACAGACCTGTGTGTGGGGCAATTAATAGGGAGGAAAAAAAACCCACAGGACTTTTTTGTTGTGGGGATGGGGGGGAGGTGGAAAAAAACACATTGCTTCGTTTTTACTTACGGAGGTGAATGTAAAACGCTCCCCACTGTTGTGAACTGGCATGGAAATTACCACCTTCTACGTGCAAATATCTGGTGCTAACTGTTTGGGATCGAAGTCTATTAAATAGTGCCACTTTTGTCCCTGACGCAATACATACTGCAAGGAACACACACAGACTTGAGATGATGATATATATTAATTAATTAATACATAGAAATTAATGAATAAGTAGATAAGTACCAAAGTCACAAATACAGTCGAATACAGTGGTGAATACTAGGAATCGAGAACTCATCCTCAACTATTGGTTCATTTATAAAGCACTTATATTTGTCATGAAACCAAAAAGAATCACAAAATTACATCCCCAGGAGCTGATCTCCAAAGGCAGGCTAGCTCACAGCATTTTGTCACTTAGCCCAATGGGCCAGTGCTTGCCCACTGAAAGCTCTTCCTTTTCATAACGCTCCAACAACCGCTTATTTATAGCTTACCCTTATGGAGTACTTAAGAAAACTTTCAGTGATCATTGGAAGGATATTTGAAGTGTAAAGAAAAATCACTCCTACAAATCACAACCGATTGAAAGATCTAACTCTGTAAAACGGCAACCATGCAACTCCAAATTGTTTCCGATCGGAACTTATCATTCAAGAGAGAGAAGTGCTAAGTTTGCTCCCCTAAAAAAAAATATCAGCAAGAGGCATTTTGCCAGCAAAACGGGCACGTTTTATCCATCCAAGAATGCTTGGTTCATATTCAGTGCTCATCAAAACTAGCTGTCTGAATACAAAGTCAACAGTGCGTACTCTGAGCCCACGGGTGTGAACTGCACAGCAACAGATTGCCTTTAGTCATGTGGCAAGCTAGCGGCCCCTGAGATCCACATTCCATAGGTGAATGGGTTCCAGCCCAACACAGATGGAAGAGCCTTTTAAAGCACTAGTGAAGAGAGAGAAAAACAAAGAGAAAAGGGTATCTCTTGAGGTGCTCTAGTGGAATGCAGGCAAAAACTCTGGAGGAAAAGCAAAAACACTCCCAATTATACCTTAGCACCAGAGATAGCTTCAGTTGAAAAAGAAAAACACTAAGGAAATCAATGCGGGTGAAAGACCACCGCACAGACTTCTTAACCAGTCACTGAAAGGGAACCGTGCAAAACTAACTAAGTAAAACCCGCATGGAAACGCCGTGGGATGGTAAGAATGTGGCCACGCTGTGACAAAGTGCAGTTTGGATAACGTGATGCTGCTTATTTAGCACAGTCTGAAAGCTCTCTCTGACACTGATCAAAATATCCTAAGCACCAGATCACGGCGGCTTAAGGTACCCGACAGCTCAGAAAGCTGCGGTAGATTGGTCCCTATGCATTTCACTACAAGGAATTCACATCTCAGAATACAGAAGCAAATATCAGGAGCAAAATGAATTGCTATGTAAAGAAATGAAACACTTACAGTCTGCATTTTTCAGTGACTGTTTCTTTTTGGAAGGTTTGGAGATGACTTTGATCCGTTTACTCAGGAACACACCGATGTCATCACTATTGCCATAGAACATTTTAACCGATAACATGAAGTGCTTTCTCTTGTCTGAGTCTGATATGTATAACGTTTTGGCAGTGCAATAATTCTGTGGGTGAAAACAGACTGGTTTTCTTTCGAGTCAACCCAGCTCGAGAAATTCTGTGCATTTGATTACGAACACAAGAGGAAAACTGATGGGATAAAACAGATCAGAACCTGCTTTTGCTATCTTTTCAGTATGGCTATCTTCAGTGATCAGTTTAGCTCTGTGAACTTTAGCAGCCAACTTCAGCACTTGAACATCTCTCTGCAGACACTCACCAGGATTGGAAAACAGACTGACTGACAGGACTGACTACAGCTGTGTGAAAGCCATCTCCGAGTGGTTAAGAGCCACACTAAAAATTTACCTGAGCAGAGCTAAGCAGGCTTTATACCAGGCACACGCCTATGCAGAAAACATGTTCAGCCAAAATCTTCTTGAAAGGATGGAGATGACTGGGTTTTGAAACACTATGAAGCTACTTTTGGCTGAATGCTTACATTAGGTGACAGCAAGAACTTTAAAAATTTATCTTAAAAAGAACTTTTCTCCTTTTTCCATGCAGCACCATATGAAGCATTTCTAAATAGCTTGCACTGGGAATATTAGGCGGCTATAAAACAGTGCTTAATACAACAACCAGCTAAAATGAGTACTCACATGCTGCCAGTTCTACTCCAACTGTTTAAATCATCACATATATATTTTAATGTGTGATTAAAATAGCATTTATATTGTTGTAAAAAAAATCTACTTAATTTATTAAGATGCTTTATTGTATTTTTATGCAAACAGACTTAAAGACCACGTCTCACAGAGGATGTTGCTCAGATACTTTCTAAAAGAGATTATCTCTTCATGCAAACCAGGGGGGGACAGTGCACGTGGGTCAGAAACCTCACTTCAGTCCAGTGCCAATGCCTACCAATAACCTAACGGTTAGGTTAAGTGACTCTACAATCTACAAAGTCAGTACTCTGCTACGATCCCACGAACAAATTCTACCTCTTCAATCATCCTACATGTTTTTAAGGGATTTTTTTAAACCACTTGAGTAGTATCTGCTTCAGTGCAATAAAAGTTATTAAAAGTAAGCAAGGGTATTCCTGGAAACATGCACC
Organism: Upupa epops; assembly: GCA_013397515.1. Lineage (NCBI taxonomy): Eukaryota > Metazoa > Chordata > Aves > Bucerotiformes > Upupidae > Upupa > Upupa epops. Next base: position 17,441 of record VZRI01004886.1, read on the forward strand.
ACGTAGCTGTAACATCTTTAATGCTTTATTGCTTCTACCTTTCCTTCCAAGTTCAGCTGCTGCATTTCTTGGTCACTGTTTCCTATTCCGATGAAGGCGCATGGTTGTGACTCCTGCTCAGTGCAACCATCCCTTTCCATTTGCTCTTTTTTTTTCTTCCATCCGCTGCCCATAAGGTAGACACACGGAGGAGGACAAAAGAACCTGAAAATCAAGAAATGCACTGAGATTACACACAGCGTTCAAGAAAGTTGAGACAAACCAAAAGCCATCTTGGTCGGTCACACTGGGATTTGATTATCACACTCACCCCCCTCCTTTGCCTCAAAGATATTCCTAAAATGCAAATCAAACAAAGAATAAACAAGGAAAATCAACGCTAGACTCACTGTCCCCGAGTACTTTTCCAGTTCAATATATGATAGGGAACAGCATGCACCACTACAACAAAAACACACGCTACCCTTACAAATAAGATAACCTCATAGAAGGTAAAAAAGTCTTTGAAAGTGATGCCCGTGCTTTGATTTCATCGGTGATTAACAAGATGCAGCAATTAGTGCATAGAGAACAGTTTCACAAACTAATTCAATGGTCCAACTGTTAACTACAACTCCTAAAGATTTCATCTTTCACCAGTAGCAAGGAGGGATTCTGGTCTGTTCAAGCATAAATCTCTTCTCGGTATTTAAATGGAAGGAATGACTTTACATCTTCATCAGAAACTGTGTAAGGCAGAAGCTAGGATTGAAATCAGTCTAGCTGCTACGTACAGCAACGCATTCAAAATTAAATACAGCATTATAACACAACGACTTTGCTCTGGAAATCTCTGCAAAGCACTCAAACACAAATCATAACCACTATTAACTTTAATTTAGACAAGAGCTACAGAGTCTTTAGTACAGATGAGAGTTAAAAGTGCAGCAGTGCATGCAGTTAAAGAGGCATGAAGGGAGAGGACTCTAAAGAGTGATTCATTATTCTATTTATTTCTAATTGGAGGTTAGTGCTCAGCACCTTAGCATTTCTGAAATATGAAGATAACTCCTGCTTTTTTCAGGTAGGTTGGATTTAAAAAAAATAGAAGTCTGGCTTGAGACAACCAAATTAATGACTGACTTCAATTAACCACCACGGAAACCTCAATTAAGAAGTCAGTATGAAAATCAAGTTTAATTCAATGTATCTCACCAGCTCAACAAAACTACCTTCATTTAATAGATGGTTTTCTAAGCAACAGGTTTCTGAACAGACAAATCAAAGCACTGAATTAATAATCACGTGATAAGAAAACGTAAATATCAAGAAACACAAAATTATTGAGGCTGGAAAAATCTCTGAGCTCATCCAGCCCAGCCTAGGACACAACATCACACCAATAAGCTAGACCATGGCACTAAGTGCCACAGCCAGTCTGTCCTTAAGACACCTCCAGGGATGAGGACTCCACCACTGCCAGAAGCAGCTCACTGCACATCTCGCCAGCTTCTTAACTCTCAAATTTGAACAACAAGGTAAGATCCTTTCTTCTCAGACCTTAATCTATTTTCAATAAAGAAATGATGCTCACTCTAAAAATGAAAATACAACTTCATTAAAGAGCAAAGTATTGAGCATGAAAGGCCAATGGCATTCTGGCAGGGATCAGCAATAGTGTGGCCAGCAGGACTAGGGATGTCATCCCCCTGGACTGGGCAGTGAGGAGGCCTCACCTCAAGTACTGGGGGCAGTGCTGGGCTCCTCACTTCAAGAAAGAGATTGAGGGGCTGAAGTGGGTCCAGATGAGCAATGAGGCCAGGAAAGGGACTGGAGGGAAATGCTGATGAGGAGAGGCTGAAGGAGCTGGGGGTGTTTAGCCTGGAAAAGAGGAGATTCAAGGTGGGGGTTTATCACTCATTAAAATTACACCTGAAGGGAGGGTGCAGACAGGTGAGGGTCAGGCTCTTCTCTGAGACAGTTAATGATAGGATGAGAGGGCAGGGCCTGAAGCTGCACCAGGGGAGGACTGGTTTGGATGTTAGGAAGCCCTTCCTCACAGAAATGATGATCAGACCCTGGACTGGACTGTGGAGTCCCCATCCCTGAAGGTGTTGAAGGACAGACTGGCTGTGGCCTTTAGTGCCCTGGTCTGACTGATGTGGTGATGTTAGATCCTGGGCTGGATGAGCTCAGAGGGCTTTTCCAGCCTCAATAATTCTGTGATTCTGTGAAAATAAACAGGACCCCTTGTATTCCAAGCAGGCTCAACACCACAAAGAAAACATCAGCCTTACACCCTTTTGTATTTAGCTAACCAGCTAGAACAGAACAAAGATAATCTCAAACATCTTTTTCACACCCTTTTTCATAACCAAAACCTCTGAATAATCTTGACCACTAGATGGCAAACAAGTCCTACGAAAAACAGGACTGAAGCCTTGGTGAAGACAAAGCTATCCAGAACAATTAAAGCTCTCTTTTTAAATGAGAGTGAGCAGACAGGGGGGAAAAAACATTGCAGAACTATGACTTAACGAACAAAGAAGCTTTTGAAGCTGAGAAACTTACGTTTGGCTAACAGTACCAACCAAGAAGAGTCTGGATAGTCACAATTTGATTGAGTTTTGCTATGGGTCAACCTCTTACACTTTAGATACAGACTATTATAGTCTTGGGGCTTTTTACTTCTTATTTACTACCCCAAGAACTCAATTATGGACTACAGTTTTTCTATCCAACACAGAGTAAACCATGAGTACCCTCATAGATCTAATTTCCACAGGGGATTAAAGGTAGTGTCCTTGAGTCATAGAAGTGCTGGAAGCATGTGCAGTCATTAAGGCAGCAATTCTGTAAATAGGAAGGTAAACGTTTGTGTGAGAGGCTGGATTTCAGGTAAGTATAAAGGGGGATAAAGAAAGAGAAGCACCTCCTCAAAGTAAGTGATTAGAAGATTTCCAGTATTAATGATGGGAAAGGTAGGGCAACATTTAGTGGAACAAATGAAAGTACTCTTCCTTCGACCTTTGATTTACAAGATCTACCTCTCATTTTTGTTTAACCACAAACTAAAGTAAGACTGAGTAGGAGGAAAAAGTTCTTCAGAAGTATTAATCTGATCTATAGTAAAAGGAAAATTATGTTGGAGGGAAAGGCAGCCACATTCAGTTCGTCTGAGCTTCTTCAGACTTCTCAGTACGAGAAGTAATGGTGGAAAACAATGTAGGATGCAACTTCCTCACTGGATTTATAACATCTTTTCTTCAAGCCTCTTCTCTGTGCCAGGAGCAGACTGGCAAGTGCTGCCCAACAAGCAGTAAAAACTGGGCCATTCTCCTACGAGTTAAACTAACAGCTAATCTCTAACATGGACTCTGTTAGGCTCCAAGTCTGTGAGCATTCTCATAACTGGAAATGTAACCAGGACTGGCTTTCCTGGACAAAACCTATTCCACACTTGTTGGCACTGCATGATGGATGCAGACACAGTGCTTCCCACTTGCTGATATAAAGCACAGCAGCGACTGAATGAGGACAGCATTCTCGGACACCAGATCTCTGCAAATACTTGAGTGTGTTTAATATATCTTTACTTGTTTTGTTGTGGACTCCTGGTTTCTCAGAAGAGGCTCCTTCAACGCATCTTCCTAGAAGTCATGAGCAATGTCATTAAAACAGGCAGTTCCACACATTGTGACTGACAGCAGCCAGGAAAGGTTACAGGATCAATCACCAAAAAAGAGCATCCACATAGTGCCAGTGAGGAAAGACCATAGTGTTACCAACCTCAGGCTCCACACTCAGTAGCTCAGTACAGCAAACAGAAGCAAGCTGTTACTCATCTGTTCTGACAGATCTGTTCCATTAGACCAGCTGGAAACTGAACATTTTTCCATGGCAAGAAAACCAAGCTGAGATTCATCTAAGGATGCTCCCCTTTACTCCAAATGACTTCAGGGAAGAAAAAGATCATTTCTAGTGGTTTTTGAGTCTTGACTGCAACAGGAAGTAGAGTAAGTTGAGATAATGTCCGATTTTAAACTGTATTGCAGGTAGCAGCAACCACGAAAGGAAAAAACAGTGTTCTTTCAGGCAATACTAAGAAAGTATGACAAGTGAAACAGGGAGGCTGCCCTAACTAGACTCGCCAGGAGGCAAGGGGTAGAAAGTAAAATAAAACCAGCTCACATCACTGCTGTCTAGTTCTCCTCATTTCAAACCACAGAGCTCTGCTCTGGTCACAAAGGTTTGCCTTCTCAAATAATCCACAACATCCCTGTGTTCACATCAGAGAGGTCTTCGTCTTCAGGAGGATTTAGAGGTGTCTACCAGGTGGTTTTCTTTATGTTCAGGGTGACACTATCAGGGAAGTTTTAACTCTGTACCTGTTGCTCATGTCTGAGTCGGTCAAGGTAGAAGCTGTGTTTGTCAATTACCTGCATTGTTCTCAGCATGAAACTACTCAGCAGTCTTCCCTTCTTTCCTTCTTAGGAGCTGAAAGAACTAACATCTACTAAGGAACTCAATACAACATGAAAAATCATAGTTGTGAAACACTATAAAGCTATGAGTGCCAAGGATGAAGTGGTGGAGCCACAGGGTTAGGCCTGGAAAAAGGTGTCAGTAACACCAGTGTTAGCCAGAGGGCAGGCACAGCGCTCAGTGCAGTACTGGAGCAGAAATTACAGGAGCTTTTTCACTCACAGCAGTAGAACAAGATGCAGCCAAACCATTCTCAGGCTAATCAGCAGTGATAATGCTAAACTCAGAACAGCATGTAACCCACAAATACCAGTCTGGGTCACAGACTTTGATGAACTACGTATTGGAATCCTAAACACTCCAGTCCTTTCAACTGTTGAATGTTCACACTGTTCAGACTCTGAAGAGGGAAATCTCAGCGAATGGTAAATATGGAAAAAGTACGAGAAGCACAAGCCAAACAACCATGCTCAGCAGGACTAACCACCACCCCAGTCTCTATCAGCTGAATGCCTGTGGAAGATGACAGCCATCCAGCTGAAAACATCAGAGAGAGTTAAATTCAACTGAAAGTCTGCCTCTTAACTTGTTCCCTCCTGGCCTTTTCATCATTACTTAGGAAAGAGCAAGGCTAGTAAGTAAGAGTCCACTCAGAACAGAAAGAAGCCTCCTTTCATTAATGTTATTGAGGGACAGGGATCAAGAACACTCTCAAAGCGGAGGTCTGTGCTGTTCACAGCGAGTTTCAGCAGAGTATTTCACCAGCTACTAAGCCTCATAAAAACAGTGAAAGGTAGTTATGGTGTGAATCTTCTGCTTATGCCAAGTCAAGTTTATTAATGATAAGTATTTTCCATGGCTTCACAACAAACCTGATTTAAAGACTGCAACCAGAAAGGCAGTAATTTGACCATCTTTTTTTAATAACAAACACCCAACCATCTCAATGCCCAGCTGTCTTCTACAAAGCTCTGAAATTCTCTACACTCCTAAAGCACTGGTTGAGGCTGCAGCCCTGGAGACATTCAAGGTCAGGCTTGATGGGGCTCTGGGCAACCTGTCTAGCGAGTGATGTCCCTACCTGTTGCATGGGAGTTGGATGAGATGACCTTTGGAGGTCCCTTCCAACCCAATACATTCTGTGATGCTTCACAGAAAATTAGGGGTTGGAAGGGCCCTCTAGAAATCACTGTCCAACTCTCCTGCCAGAGCAGAATCACACAGGGCTGCACCCAGATGGTTTGGAATGTCTCTAGAGAAGGAGACTCCACAGCCTCTCTGGGCAGCCTCTGCCAGTGCTCTGTCACCCTCACAGCAAAAAAGTCTATTCTTATGCACTGGGGTTGAACAAATACATACAAGACAAAGTATCTGAAAACTATCCTGTACTATTTACTTCAGTGAAATTTAAGGCAGAAATGTATTATTTATACTTAATGAAAACACTATTTCATTATGAGAAGGCTAAGAATGTCCACATGAAGGACCACACTATTTGCTTCTACTAGTCATGTAATAACAGCATCACACAGAGAAGACTGCAGGCAATTCACCTTTGCCTAAAAAACATTCATTGTCCCATCTTTCTGTAAACAGAATGATAGAATTCATGGCTGGAAGGATCTCCAAGATCACCAAGTCCAGTCCTCACTCCAACATCTCCCTAACCCCTACGCCATGGCCTCATGTGCTCTATGTACTTGTTTTTTAAACACCTCCAGAGATGGTGACACCACCACCTGGGTAGCCTGTTCCAGTGAATTCATGTTCCAAGAGAATATTTATCATAGATATGGCTATGACTGATCCTACCATCCTTTTAAAATTTATTACAGATCTGATACAGGAAAAAGTATCTCGCTGAGACTAGTCATTTCCCTTTCACACTGATTTGAAATTGCTCAGGAAAAACTCCCTCTGTTGACTGTAAACAGTCAACATTAATCACCTTGCTTATACCCAACTTAAATACAAGATTCAAAATTAGAGTTGTTTTAGCTCAACGGAAGAAAACCTTCACCCACTGATGAAGAACCTGTTGGTAGAAACAGGCATCACTACACTGAATGCTACAGGTTTGCAGCATTCATTAACACAATTAAATGATCAATGAGAATACGTTCTATGTTTCTTCAGACTACAGTACAATCTGAGGAATTACTGCTCTCCAGACTCCACACTGCAGATTTCCTATCAGCGAGCTGTAGGGGGAAACCCGAAAGCACTTACCTTTTCTCGTTTCCATACGATTTCTGAGCAACTTTTGCATGGAGGATTAGAACTGTTTGATCACCTCGCTCCTTTAAGTAATTTCGCATTGCTTCCCTAAAAATTAAAAGGCAAAGTAAGTTTTCAAAGTTCTCTTGGTTTTGTTTCTAATAATCCAAAGGCAGCTTGAGGGGGAAAAAAAAGTCCTCAAACAGCTGAAATTCAGAACAGGCAACCATCAGTGGGGTGAGGAGGGGTTTGTTTAGGATAATCACACAGCACAAAGAAGCAACTACGTCACACAGCACCGGAATGAGAAATCATTCTGAAATGTTGTTAATTAAATCAACGTGATGTTTATATAAAGGTTTTCCTTGGGCTGTGAGTGAGAAAAAACTCTTCAGCTTACTGTTTCATCTAGTTTTCTAGAGAAAGCCTCTACTTCCTGCATGCAATCAGGTAAAGAAAAGGTTTACTATCGTTCATCATCCCTGCAATATAAAAGCTATAATTACCTCAAACACAGCAACAACAATTCCTTGAGAGTAGTAAGAGAACAATACACCCTATCATTCTTCTGTACAGCAACCTAACTGTTCATTAAGCAGCAAGGTAAATGCAACACCTCAGGGTTTAGCTGTGTTGGAGTGCTCACAGGAACATGTTTGAGGCCCAGGTGAGGTTGAGTGGCCATCAATTCGCTCAGCTTCAAAGTCATCAACCAGAGGATCAAATTCTGAGAGTAAAAGGAAGTTGTATGAAGAGATGAAACCCTCCAGTGAGAGGGTCCCTTTAAGTCCCTTTGGAATGATCAAAGAATTCCCAGTGAAGTAATGTGGATGCTAAAACGCAGTCTTTCATTGACAAGACCTTTCCCAAAAGAAATCCCAATAGGGGGGGAATTTCACAGAGGGAAACAAGTAGACTGGGTGGCTGGAGGGTTGGACAACAACAATCCAGCTTTGCTAATGATGCTCTGTAAATTCTTGCACTTGTCCTGCCTGCATAAAGCAGCGCTCAAGGGGTAGATTTTCTGTGCAAGCAGCAGAATGCAACAACAGAGAAAATACTTGAATTACTGTTGTTTCATATTTGGACTCGCTTGCTCTATTTGCATTTGACATGGGTAAAGCTAATGTTTATCCATGAAAGCACAGTTGGAAGAATTGCCTCAAAGCCCAGCCTTCATTTACAAGCATTGTTTAAGAATATATTTCAACCCACAAAACGTAATTCACTGTGAAATTATTATTATACATTTCATTATGATCTATGCTGGCTACATTTAAAGGGTTCAAAACCCTTTTATCTGACAATTATAAATACTCTTAATAAGAGCACTGTCATACTAAAGTCAGAACATGTGTCACAGTAAAAGCTTTTGACCTGAGCCATGCACAAAAACTGTAGGTGCTACCTCAGGTTTATTTAGCACTGCCTGAGGAAGAAATTCTGCCTCATCTACTACTCTGTTGCTACAGTGCACTTGTACAATCCAAGCTCCTTGGAGAACTAGGAATGTTCCACTCCAGCCCCTCCCAGTGATGAAGAAAACATAACCAGTGCAATTCTTACACATCATTTTTCATCATTAAATCTTAAAACTCTCCACAAAGAGAGTAACTTACAGTTTACATGTAAAACCATCCAGCATAGCACAAATAAATGCAACAAGTAGTACAGTTCCACTGTTGCTTGTACAGGTTATCAGACAAACAGCCTTTACACTGAAAAGCGTAGTCATCGAACCAAATGACGTTAAGGTTTCACGTTACCTTTGAAGCATTACACAAACAAATCATATTTTTCAGAGTTTGTATCACTGCTTTTTCTGTTTCAGCATTTTTCTCAAGGGAAGAAAAGTTAAGTTGCTCTTTCTGCAGCCTCTGCCAGTACAGGAAAAGTTTACAAGCAACTGCTCCGAATGATGGTTAGCAGTTTCCAGATGCCACAGGAAAGAGCAGCTGGCACATCTAGCAGCTAAAATCCTGCACATGACATTTAGAGTCACTACAGTTACCAGCTAAGAGCTTACCCTGCACTGCCATTATTTTTCTTGTTCTTTTACTCAAATAAACGTTAGCAGTAACTTCAGGGTGATACTAACAGGTTTCACTGCTCGTGATGGGAATTGGTTCACTATTAAAACTTAGCATCTTTAAACGGGCCAATGGGAAATAGCATTGTTTGTTCAATTACTTCTAAGTCAGAGTAGATCAAGTTTGCCTCGAAATGAAGTTTAACAATGACACGAGCTAACCTGAAGCTTGTCCTAAAAGGCACTCGGATATCCCCAACACAAACTGTAAATGCTCCCTGCTACCCTGTGTTTTGCATGAGGAAAGATACTTCCATTCAAAACACAACTAGACCAGTGACCATGGGCTTCCATGTTGTTACACAGCACTATTACTACACACCACTACAAAAATCACTGTACCTTCAGTTCTTCAAGCAAACAGTGGAATTTAAACTCAGTAGCTACTTAAAACTGACAGTTTCTGGCACAGAATAATAAATATTAGCATCGACTGTGTTACAACAGTTTGAAAAAACAGTGACTACTTAACAGTTTCTAGTATAAATACTTCCCAGGCACAGCACTTCAGTCACTCTAAACACTTATCAGAATACATTGACTTGATGGAACTATCGTTGATGTTATCACTGCCTGTTTAGGTTTCACCAAAAATCGGTTAAGACTGCTCCTGGGCAGCAGTGTGGGCAATGCTACAGGCTGGGGGATGCGTGGCCTGAAAACTGCCCATCAGAAAAGAACCTGGCAATGCTGGCAGACAGTCAATTTCATCTGAGACAGCAGTGTGCCCAGGTGGCCAAGAAGGCCAACAGGATCCTGGCCTGGACCAGGAAGAGCATGGTCAGCAGGAGAAGGGAAGTTATGGTGCCTTTGGATTCAGCCCTTGTGAGGCCTCATCTCAAGTACTGTGTTCAGTTCTGGGCCCCTCATGACAGGAAAGACAGGGAGATGCTGGAATGGGTCCAGAGCAGAGCTATCAAGCTCATGAGGGGTTTAGAGAACTAGTCGTGAGAGAAGAGGCTGAGGGAGCTGGGCAGGGTGAGTTTGGAGAAGAGGAGGCTGAGGGGGGACCTCACCGCCCTCTACAACTACCTGAAGGGAGGTTGTGGAGAGGTCGGTGCTGGCCTCTTCTCCTTGGTGCCTGCTGACAGAAGCAGGGGCACTGCTCTGCAGTTGAGGCAGGGGAAGGTTAGACTGGATCTGAGGCAGAGATTCTTTGCAGCCAGAGTGGCTGGGCACTGGCAGGGCCTTCCCAGGGAGGTGGTGGAGTGAGTCCCCGTGCATGGAGGTGTTGAAGAACCGTGTAGCCATGGTGCTTCACGCCCTGCTCAAGTGGCAGCAGGGAGGGGGTCAGGCTGTGTTTGTCAGTCTCTCACAGGGATTGAGGTTTATTGTTAGTGTGGGGATGGTTGGACTCTGTGATCTGGGAGGTCCTTTCCATCCAGGATTATCCTGAGATTCTTTGCTCACTCTGCTCTCACCTGCTGCATGACAGCAGCAGCACAATAGCTGCACGGTGACACTAGGAAGCATCGTTTCACATGACTTTACTTACAATACCTTTGCCTTTACATATCCAATCCAACACCACATTCCCAAAAGGCATTCTGAGCCATTCAAGCTACTCACTGCTGATTGTATACAATGATTGAGAAGCTTTCCTATTTCTAAGTCTAGGATTAACATACCACACATTTTTAACCGAAACGGGTAACTAGAAAATCGTTAGCACCAGGATTTCTCTCCCGCTTACCTGGTGAGCCGTTTCGGTTGAGGTCGCTCTCCAAACTTCCTGGAAAAAAACAAAACCAAGAAGCGGCTAATTAAAACCAGACGTGTGTAGTCATAATTCTACAGTGAAAAACTATCCTGGTTTTACAAATTGTAAAAAAAAATCTATTGGAATTTGCCGTTATTTCTTTGTACCTTCCTTGATAGATTACTAGTGAAATATCAAGCACCTCCTTGCAACAGTTTTTCCCACCAAGCAAAGGGACTTGCTTTTGATTTGGAACACCAGGGAACTTTCTTAGCTACAGTCGTATTTACTTCCCCTCTGAATCATTTTTAAACATTTAAATATCACAAGTATGAACAAATCCAACGGAGATCTTTGCCCCAGCATCAACGAGAAAATATCAACGTGTGGGGATTACCAGACTTCACTCGGAGTTGACAAAGCAATTCCCCACCAGAACAACTTTTCACCAGTCTGTTTTTCCTGACAAAAAAGGATGATGGTGAATTTCATACGTGCTGGTACAGAATTATAAGAGAGATCTTGTGGAGTGTAGCCAAGCATGATCCAGAAGCATCCTGCCAGAAGCTTAACGTTTTATAGAGACAGCTGTATTTCTTCAAGTGCTTTGACACTGTTCTTGAGAGAAAGCACACTCTTAACACTCGGTTAAGACTTCATTTACATAAGATACTGAATTTACACTGGACAGAAGTGTTTTTTAGTAACAAAAGCATCCTCAGATTTAAACAGTCAGGTAGAAAACATGAAAAACCAAAGCTGTACCCAGCAATGTACATGTGTGAAACCACAAAGTACAACGAGGACAAAGTGGGGGGGAAAGCACGCTTAGCTTAACACCTTTCTACCTAAAAACAAACTGAGGCAAGACAGACTGTGCTTCTACTGCCAGTGCTCATAAATCCCTCTATAACTTGCCAAGCTCTTTGGTAACTTTCCCTTTATGTTTCCTGTAGAGTGAAAAGAAAACCACCCTCTCCTCATACTGCCTTACAGCAGTGTTGCAGGCTCACTAGGACAAGAACTCTATGGTTAAATCAAGTGTGACAGACAAGAAGCCCTCTGTTTGTGCAGTCAATCTGTCCTGGACTCTACAGCAACTAGTGGAGCAATGACTTGGTACATAGCTCTTGCCATTCATATGGCTGGGCAGAAGAGCTCCCTACTGAATTGGCAGAGATAATAACATTCAGCAAATCAATGTTGAAGTTATTTTTCAAGACTTGAGAAACTAGTCTTCTAAAGTACTAGTCTTCTGGCTGGAAAAGCATGCACTCTACACAGCAGAATTGAAAGATGAAATGAATCTTTTAATTATTGTTAAAACTACGAAATAAACACCCCCCCCTTTTTTTTTTGAGCAGACAGACAGTCCCGTCACATTTTACTCTGTTGTTGTTAGTATACTCTTCACTCACTTGGCTTTACATCAACTTTAAATAAAACAAGAATGTTGATGCAGGATTTGTTTGTCTTTTTCGTCAAGGACTGTTAGATATGTACTTAATTTAGATTTTTCTCCGTGCTGTGTATCACTGCACTATCATATCTGCAATGCAGAAATGAGAAAACCCAAACATCTTGCAGCTTGGCAGCAGGGAAGTTAAATCCCATCATCCTTCTGCTTCACCATTTATCTTTTCAGGACCTGTCTAGGTTCATCTCCTGAGCATGACCTGTGCCTCTGATTGTCCCTGGAGAAGAGTGTAAGTGCATGTACATCCATCTCTCTGACACTATCCATGCAGTCACTGTTGTCCCCTGAAGACCTGGGATCCTTGACCTGGCAGAGGATTGACTTCTATGCGACTCACTGCTAGACAACAGATTACCTTCAAGCAGCACTCTACAAATACCACCTGTATAGATTAGCAGCTGGATTTTGAGCAGAGCTACACTTTGTTTCAATCCCTCTTTAGTTTAATTCACCATTCAAAAAATAATTCAGAGATGCCTATTCGGAGCAGAGGCAGCAGTCTACATACCATACTTGCTTGTACTGTGGCCAGCAGATCCAGCCCAAGATAAGGACGCCAGTACATCAGAAACTGCATTAACACAAAAAACACCTCTCCCAGACAAATTCTTACACTTCCCCTAAGGTGACACCTACACAGGCAGAACTCTTCAGTGCAGCAGATACAGACTCCACTCACACATAGAGCTAGAGCTGCCTAAAACAAAGCATCTACAGAAAATGCTCGCAACTACTTAAATAAACAAACCCCATCTTTTCCTTTAGTCAAATCCTGACTATACATCACAGAAAAAAGTACCAAACCCCCCACTCTTCTGAGGCAGAGCTAAAGCACTGAGTCATTCTGGAGATGCACAGGGTAACCCCATCATCCAACGCTCAGTGCAGCACCTTTAGAGATCATGTACTGGAAATACAAACATTATCCTGTTACAGCATTAGTCTGCCACACACCTACAGTTCTGAACACTGCCTCAAGTTCAGTGAAAATGTAGGGGGAAACATTACAGTAATAAAAGGTACCAAAGAAGTCAACACAGATGAGCAACAGTTTTCATATGCAGTTCGCAGAAACCTTCCAGCCAGCCTTTGGTGAGAGGAAGAGTTCAAGAGAAGAGTGGCAAGCAGATGCAATGACCCAAGAGAATAATAGAAGTTAAGCAAGGTGTTTAAAGGAGATAGGTACTCTCTCTCTTTTTCAAACACAGCTATTAGGAAATATAAGACCTGAAAGTTTCATTTTGGAATGGAATCTTCCTTGCTATACAAACACTGTTTTATACCTTAATTTGTGAGACATATTGCTAGAAGCTATTGCGGAGACTGGAAGCACAAATGGACTCAACAGATTAAAACAAGTCCGGTACAGAACTCTGTTAGCTTCTGTGAAGCACAATGACTCTATTACATTCAGTCTTGTTTGCAGGAAAACCTAAACCATGTTCTACCAGCAGCAAGAGAGTTACCAGGAGGTCAAAAACAGCAGCGTACATTTAGACTGGCTTTCATACTCTTCCTTAATCACCTATCACTGCTGGCCACCAGGTAAGGCCCCATACAAGTCAGATCTACTCCACAGCAGCAATGGCATCCAGGCTGCCAGATTTGCAGTCACACTGAAAAACTCAGGATATACAAACAAGACATGAAAACTTCAGAAAACCCTCAAAGTATAACGATTCAGTGGTTCATCTGGTTTACCTGTCCACACACTTGCAACTTGAAGCTGCGACTCATACTGACTACACAACCCGAGGTACAAAACCTATCAGTAACCACCAAGTTGGAAAAACCACTAAGAGGCTTTTCAATTTTTATGATGTTATGACAGCTCATTTGAAATGGCAAGAAATGCAGTACCTATGCGTTTGTACTAAATGAGAGTCACTCTACAGGCTTGTGTGCTTGACTGACATGCTGAAAAATGAGCCAGTTCAAGTCATTTCAAGGTTACCTGTCAGAGATGACAGAGACCGAAAGCTTTTCTTGGATAGATTTTTCCCCCTGAATTGCACTGATCCTGAATCACAGAATTATTGAGGCTGGAAAAGCCCTCTGAGCTCATCCAGCCCAGCCTAGGACCTGACATCACCACCTCAGCCAGACCAGGGCACTAAGTGCTACGTCTAGTCTGTCCTTGAAACACCTCCATCGATGAGGACTCCACCACCTCCCTGGGCAGTCCATTTTAATATCTAACCACCCTTTCCGTGAGGAAAGAGTTTTAACATCTAACCTAACCCTCTTCTCAAATCCTGGCACTAGCTGCCTGGGAGAAGAGCTTGATTCTCAGCTGTCTACAACTTCCCTTCAGGTAGTTATAGAGCGTGATATGGTTATCATTCCTGCCCGCCCCCAAGTCTCCTTCAGGCGAAACAACTCCAGTTCCCTCCAGTTCCTTCTCCAGCCTTTTTGCTCCTCTGGACCCACTCCAGTATTTTTATATTCAGTAGTTCTGTTCCTCAACTTTGTTTACACCTTAAAAACACACAGATTGCTGACGGCTAACAAAAACATAAAGGAGAGGGAACTAAAAATGTACCACAGCTCATTCCTATCATGCTCATTAAATAGATATAATTTCAAATCCTAATAGGAAGCAATATATCACTTCTAATGCCCCAAGTTCCTTTCCCCTCGCTCCTTTCCTTCCCCTTCCCTTTCTTTCAGTTTTGTTTGGAGGTTTTTTTTGTGATTTTACTATCAAGTGCTGTTCCCGGTGTACTCAACTGGAACTCTGGACGTACAGCCAAGCTGCTGTTTCAATGCACAAAGCTAATTCAGAGTAAATCAGCATTTCCCCTCACACACTGCACGTGAACACCCCAATTCTCTTGCAATTGCAACGAGTTACACTTGTTCACTAAGCTGCTCTAGCATCCTCCTGCCTGGAATACGAACTTCCAATTTTCCTGGTGTTTGCCTTAGAATCATAGAATCATTAGGGATCAGAAGGGACCTCGAAAGATCATCCAGTGCAATCCCCCGTCACAGCAGGATCACCTAGACCGAGTCGCACAGGAACACAGCCAGGCGGGTCTGGAACGTCTGCAGAGAAGGAGACTCCACAACCCCCCTGGGCAGCCTGTGCTCAGTAAATATTTCCACAACATTCAAGTAGAGGCAAACTTTAGCCATTTGCCTTAACAACTCCAGCAGACTGACAGTACTTTTGGCACCTACAGCACGAATCTTTCTGAAAATAACGCTCTCCAGAGACACAAAAGGCCAAAGGGAGTTGTCAAATGTGGGTACAGCAGGAGTAAGAGCCGAGCACAAGGCAAGGAGACACCAACAGAGGAGGAAGAGAAGGGAGCAAGAGAATTGAGCGTGGGAAGACACTAGTGGCCAATTTAAGATTTGCTAGGTGAGATGAATGGGCCTGAGAACATTACAGGAGACAAGGCACCAGAAAAGCCTGTGGCAAGGCAAAACATCCAGTTTTAATTGCAGAACACACAAAGACTAGTAAAAACACACTACAGTTTTTTGACACAAGTTTTTGTGGTGTCTGAAAAATTTCAACAGTGAAAATAAAAACCAAGTATTTGCCTTACCCTGAAATATCAGAAAACATAGCAGACGTCCACGTGCCGAGATCCCAGTTAGCTTTGTTTTCTTGTTGCCTTATACAAGACTGAAGCGATCAGCATGGGTGTCGGGGGATAAGCCCCATAAAGCAGCTAAGCACCACACAGCCACTTACTCCACCCCTGCTATAAGATGGGTGAAGAAAAAAGCAGGGCAGAAAAAAAGCAAGAAAACTTGCAGGTCAAGATAAAATATGTTTAACAAATACAGGAGAAGTGAAAGAGAAACCCAAACCAGGTAAATCACTCCTCAACCTCTCAGGTAGACTGACACTCAGCCAGCTCCCAGGGAAAAGCCGGGTAATGTCTCTAAACACTCCTCCCTCTCCAGTTTATAGCTGGGTATGAAATTATAAGGCATGGAATGTCTTAGTTTGGGTCATCTGTCCAGTTGCTTTGCCTCGTTATCTTGTGTTTGCACCCCTCAATCACTGTGGGGGTAAGGACACACAGAGAAACAGAGGCGGCCTTGATGCTGTGCACACAGTGCTCAGAAAGAGTGAAAAAATTAGTGCGTTATCAGAGCTGTTCTGGTTGCAAGGATCACAGCACCATAACAGCTACTATGGAAAAAATTAACTCCATCCCAGACAGACCTAGTAGAAAACTAAAGGAAAACGGGTGCTTTTTACATGGAAAAGAAGTGCCAGATTATAAAAAGGCACAGAGTGAGCGTTCGTTGGAAAAGTTTCACTCCCAAACATTCGACTGTCAAATCATTTTCAACCGGACCTACACATTTGGTGCTTTTGACTAGCAAGGGCATAAGGTAGTTCCTAAGTAACAAAGCTAATTCTTTATAGTGCAGCTATATCATGGCACGTATCACATACTTGCTGCAAGATGCATTAGAGAACACTTTAATAAGCTATACTGACTAGTAACTCAGTATGGATTCTGGAAACCATCCCCAGACATGCACTCAGTAGGAAACTTCTCTTGAAGAAATAACCGTTCAGCGCAGTTGTTTCAGTTTCTCCTTCTGAAGCAGAAACCTCTCAACACTGTCAGAAATAACATATGGTGGTCACTAATCCAGGGCACTGTAAGACCTCAAAGACTGACTGAGTGGCAAGTCTCACTTGCCTCAAACAGAGCTGTCAAAGAAATGGGTTCTGAGACAAATACAGTGTGCTTCACGCAGCCTTGCTAGGGGACAGGCAGTACACCGCATTAAACACAGAGGAGAGTGACTGAAGAAAGCCTTTTACTTCCTCAGAGGAGGTCTAAGGGAAACAACTTTTGAAACAGGAGTCTAATGAAAAGCATTTCAGGTTTTTCTAACGCCTCTAGAGAAGTTTCAGAGTACACTATGTACATCCATAAGAACAAACATAAGAAACTCCAGCCTCTGTTCTCCAGCAATACTAAGTGGCAACAAAGACTGCTGAGAGGCTTAAGCTAAGCTCCAACATTTCTAGTATCTACCACATAGTTATTATCCCTGAAGCTACTACGTGTGACACAACTCAGGGGGAAAGGCTGTCATTTCAACAGCTACAGGTATATTGAAGGTAGGAGTGTAGTAAAACAAACCTCTGTGCCTTGCTTAATCCCGGTTCTAAAAACACAGTCAACTGTCAGATGCAAACTTCTCCTAGACATCTTTACGTAACGATGAAACTTGTGAAAGAAGAGTCTGGGATTGGACACTGAGGAAAAAAAGTCTTTCAAAGGGATAAGTTCAAATAAAGTCATTTGCAGGTTTATTTTATCATTATCCCTCAACTTCAAAACAACTGCTCAGTCTCTGGAAAGCTAGAAAGTCTTTCAAGTGCACATTCAGTCTCTAGCACAAACGATTCTCACCGTAGCACGGCCTATCGCTTCTACCACAAGAAACAAGAATACTTTTCTAAGATTTTATTTCAAGTTGCTATGTGATCAATTATCACAAACCTGTTACACGCGGTGCCCTACACACTCACCAGTGAGTGAACGTGGCCTAAGATCCAGGAAAGTGAAATACTAGGCTTCTGATTTTATATTTACGCTTTGAGAATTAGTATAAACGTAGTCCTCTTCAATTTGCTTACCACAGTCACGTTAGCGAGGAACTGGGGAAAGTTCACACTCAAGGACTTCAAACGTGTATCTACGTTGCAGGTTTTGGTAAGTTACAAACAGTACCCGCAGACAGGACACAAGGGGTAGTTATCAGGAGCTACCCCTTAATCTTCTGTTTGTTACAAGCGTTTCATACGGGTTAAGCAGTGCACTACAACCTGCTTGGTGAGACTCAGCTGCTCCGCTCAGCCTTGTTTTCTATTTGCAGATTTCTACATTTGGAATAACACATTGCAGCAAGAGTAAAAGTGAAGCCGCAGCTACGTTTGAAATGAACAGAAAGCTTCCTGCATTTGAAGTGCATTCTCCTGTGCACGATGCAAACACTACAAATATTTCTATGTATTCACCTACATCACCATATTCTCCTACAAACACTTCAGAACGCAACCCCCAAAGGAAAAAGATCATCTCTCGCCGGAACATATTCACCATGGCGGTCCAGAGGCACAAAGATAATTCCTACGTATTAAAAACTGACCATTTAGGATCTGGTGGGAGCTGGCGTAGAAAGAAGACCACAAATTTCAGACAGCGGTTCCTGCTATGACTAGTCGATTAAATACGCATAAAACACAGCTGCTGATTCACATCACTTTTAATACCTGTTTGCTGCAGGTAACTCATGCATCTGATTTCTAGGAATGCAGATGATTCCAGATACTTCTCTTTTTTAAGCACAACTGAAAACAGGGCACGTCAGTGATCTGTCAAAGGTAAAGACGCACACCTCAGAACAGTGATGTCTGACGGGTTTAATGGACAATTAAAACCACAAACCACCCAAAGGACACAATTTCTAAGAGATTAATGCTCAAGACATACAGCTGGATACCTAAGTTTTGAAAAGGTGGAAGTAAATCCAAGTAATTAATATTCCTTCTGCTCAAACAGAACATTTCACATTTATCCTTTCTATGGATGCAAATACTGAATAAATGAATCATACACGACTAAAACAAAGACCTCTAGGAAGGAAAATATTGTCTTCTCACAAATAAAAATGGGTCTGATCACTAAGGACCACAGAAGACAGTTGTGCTACCAATTCTACCCAGCACTAACCAAACACTGCACTGGAAACATGAACCACAAGGCAGGAACTGAAATGAACTTGCACTGTCAAAAGAAAGGGCAGGTGATGAAGAAAATCCCTCACACTGTACTGCACAGCTTACAGTTCCACAGAACCTTCATTCTTCACAAAATTCTGAACAGATTTACTTTTCTCAAGCTACAGCCCTCCACATCCCACAAATATTTTCTCTTTGTCCTTCCTTGTCTCTATAGTTTGTTGTAATTTAATGCCGTACAGCCCAACGTGACCCAACCTACTCTGTGAGTGTCCCTAACTACTGCAGCTTTATCTGCGTAAGATCTCAGAGAAAGCAGTTCTAAAATCCACTCATACCCTACACGTTTTATGGTCTTCTACTATTTCCTTTTACTTAGGCAGACCCACAGAAGTTGTTCCTGTAGTACTTCCTCAATAAAAATACAAAAGTGGCTGCTACTCACTTCTAAGAAAGACACAGATGCCCGATTCTTCTGTGACACCCGGATCCTTAAGAGTGCTCTTGGGCTGTTGGTGCTTTTACTTGAACTCAGATTTATGTAGTATAACACATGTAACTAAATATAAACAGTGCATTTCAGAGGCTCTCACTTGTTCAGTAACTGCACACCAGAGGCACAGAAACTGCTTAAGAAATGACAACCACCCTCCCGTGCCGCTACCTCCAGGCACAACTGTGTTCAAGTCCAGTCCTCCAGAACCGATGAAGTCAGCAGGATGACAGTTTACAGATCACCATCACACTGCTGGCTGGTTGATCACTCGGGATAAAGACTTCCACTAATGGAACGACACACAGTCATCAGCTCACTCTCACTTTTGCCTGCCAGCAGCACTTAGGCCCCAATTCTCATTAGGGTGTCTCCTGTAATAAACACCGCTATAAACACTTCGTCCTGAGGATGAGGAGTTGAACTAAATGCTAACCCGTTTTTAAAAATAAGGACAGTTTTCACATCCACACAACGTTCAAAGAGCCAACCTCAGCCAATCTGCTTCGAAACAGTACGGACTCAACGCACTCTCTTTCTTATCCACCCCTACAAAAGGAAATAAAACTAATTAAAACTTCACCAATCCAGACTGTCTAAGGGGCATGAACAATGCTACCGTTTCTCTTACTCCTAAAGTCCTTTTCTTCTCTGAAAAAAAAGCAAATGATGGGTGGTCCAACTGCACTGTGGTTCTTTGGAAGCAGGGGGCACGGCAGCCCCTGAAATCACAAAAACCAGAAAGTTTTTTATCGATACACAAAACATTCCCTCTCTTCAATTAAATTAAAAAAAAGGGAAGGACCCACCTGCTCCAGGGTGAATGCCACCAAGCATGCACTATCACATCTTTGTACTGCATGATCCCGGACTGCCGCGGCCTATACGTAAAGAATGTAAGTCCTCCAGCACAGGGAACATGTTACGTGTTTGAAACAAGTCTTCTACTGTACAGCATTATATACGCTTTTGGCACTATATCAAATAATACTGACATAACTACAATAGAGAAAGCTCTGCTTCGTTTAGTCACGCCCTCTCACTGGAAGTCACTGGTTCAATTAGAAACTCCCTCTCCCTTTTTCTGACCCACTTTCATCCTCCCACATTGCTTTCATTGTCCTCTCTCTTTTCCAATCGCCATAAAAAGAAAATCACAGAAGCACAACTGCAATTTAAATACAGTCTGCATCGTATCGGCAGATAGACTCGCTTTTCAGCGAATTACAGACAGGAAACCAATTCACTGGTCTGTGATAGTCTAGCTACCTTCAGAAAAAACTCCACTAAACCCTTGTACACGACCATAAGAACCAAAAGTCTAGTTCAAAAGGGATGTAATTTTAATCCAAATGGAACTCTCACCACTCCAATCGAGGCAAGAAGGTCAGCAATGGCAGCTTATTTATGAACAACAAAGTGCCTACTCATATCTTCGAAGGGTTCCCTGGGTTTACTGCTTGCTCTAGGCACCTGCTGCAAGAAGCTACAGTGGCACAAAGATCTCAAGCACACTGAAGGACTTGGTCATTACCAACTTAAAAGATACCATTAAAATGTTGGAATGGTTCAGAATGTGAGAAGCATTTTAAAAATTAAACCACTTATTAAAATTCCTTTGTATTCATAGAATCACTGAGGCTGGAAAAGATCTCTGAGCATATCCAGCCCAGCCTAGGACCTAGTATCACCACAACCCAGACCATGGCACTAAGTGCCACGTTCAGTCTTTCCTTAAACATCTCAAGGAATGGGGACTTCATCACTGCCTGTTCAGCCAGTTGCCAACCAGTACTCCCAGGTCCATCTCTGCCAGGCTGCTTTCCAGCCACTCAACCCCCAGTCTCTAGCTGCAGGGGATTGGGTTATTGTTGCCAAAGTGTAGGACCTTGCACTTGACCTTGTTAAACCTCATCCTGTTGGCCTCTGCCCATTGTTCCAGCCTGTCTAGATCTCTCTGCAGCACCTTCCTCCCCTCCAGAAGATCAACATTGCCCCCCACCCCCCACCAACTTGGTTATCATTCTCATGCCATTATTTCCTTTTGACTGACTCCGTCGTTCAAATGTTCATTGGAAACTGCAGATGTGCACACACTTACATCAGTAACTGAGTTATCACCTGAAAAATCAGCATGCCAAGAGAATCTGTGTCCCTAAACCACAATATAATTTGGCTCAGCTATTGTAACTGCACAGCGAATTCATAATGTAAGGCTCATTAGTTTTATTTTCATACATTTAAACCTAAAAAGAGTGATTGTTAGGAAAAAGAAAAGCAAGCGCATGTAGTTCACAAAATTGACTGCTAAAATAATGGTAATTAACACATAAAACCAGTCTAAAGCATCGCTTCCACATTCACAGCTTTCAGTAACAACCACTTTCCTCTGTGCATGGGATTCTTCTTGTTCATCTAGAATAGTAGACTTCTCCCTGGAACTCAATTTGCTCTTCAGCTGCGAAGAGGCATTTCACAAGTGAACTTGACCTTTGTTTCCAAGAGAGTGATTCTACGTTCCACACTAAACTATAATTTATGTACTAGCAAGGCATTCACCTTTTCTTTTAGAAAATTAAATTCATAAACATGGTAAGAAGAGAGGTACCGAGTCATAAAACAGTGCTTTTCACTTGCAGTTATCAATTGCAAGTCTACAGCTGCAAGTAAGATGCAGGCTGAAGAAGGGTATTGTAGATGCATGAAAAGCCTCTTAAAGAGGTAACAAGTTCTTGATTATCAGCTCCAACCTTCTAACTACTGCTCTATTAAAGTAACAGGTTAATCACTTGCATGTGCTTTCTCTTACTTTATCTATACAGACATACACAAAGGAGCTTCATTACTACAGCAACTGCTTCCTATCAGCAGAAAAACAAGCCAACCACTAATCTGTCTCTAAGGGGCTTACTGTCCTGCTCCAGGGTCCTCAGACAGCTTCCCCTGCACCACCTGCACAGCTCAGACCTTCCGAGGGAGCTCACTTGACCTATCAATCTGTCACACCACTAATACACTAGGAGGCAGGAAAGAAACCATGGAGAGGTTTTGGTTTGGTCAGTCACTTCAGCAAATTTAAACTTCAACAGAATCCAAAAGACTAGACGCTGCAGGAGCAGATAATATTGTTTTCTCTTAGATTTTAGCAAGCCTGTAACTCTCCACTGGAAGTAAAGGTAAGAAAATAAACCACAGAAGAATTCTGTAAGGAAAATTACTTGCAAAAAACAAGTCTTAAGCATTAATTAAGAGATCTTACCCAGCAGAATATCGTACTTAGTCAAAGTTTAGCTTAGGATAGTCTTACGACTCTCACCCTCACTGCAGTCAGTGTGTAATGCAGAATGACAGCCAAGTATACCAGCATATCTAAGGCTTAAGCAGAACAACTCTGACAAGTCTTGGTGTGACATCTGAAAGTCACCACTGTCTCAACTGTGTTTCCCACATCTCTGCCAGGTCAGGGTTAAGCATAAGTGTCTGTCCCAGCCGCTGCGGTTCACAGCTGGACTGCGGCTTCACAGCCAACTGAACTGTCACCACCAAACGCAGGTCTTGCCTGCCAGCTTACCCCTGACTACACTGCCCTCTCCTACACAACACACTACAGTACTTGTCAGACGTTTGCTCATGTAGATTGAAGTCAGTCACCTGCAACAAAAACTAACTTTTGAAAGGGAAGGGGATGAAAGGAAGAAGGAAAGCACATTTTACAGGAAACCCAGTGAGCACCAGTGCCACCACAATGCAATCAACAGGAACACTCAGAAGAATGTAACCTCCCACTCCAGTAGCAGCTTGCTGCTAGAAACAGTGTGCACCCATAGCTTCACTAGAGACCCACTTCACTGTATTTTAAATAATGAAGCAACAAATCATACATCTCCCTTCCCTAAAACCTTGTTTCAGAAACCTCAAGCTCTCACAGCAGTAGTATGTTCAGAGCTTAGCCCACCAAAGCTAGTTTCAAAACCCATTAAAAAAATGCATCTTATGTTTCCATACCTCTGAAACACCTTTAGGAAATGGGGACAAGTCCCATCACCCCCTTCCTTCAGCAACTCAGCTGCTTTATTGTAGAAGACTTTTTAAACAGAGTATTATTGCAGTCTGTACCCTCTGGTAGCATTCCTTTTCTTCCCCCACCTTTCACACTACTGTTATCCTTCAAAATGGAAGATGAAAGCAATTCCTTACACTCATTAGAAGGAAACCACTAAAGCAGCACAGAATAATCCTGGTTGGAAAGGACCTCCTAGATCACCTAGCCCAACCATCCCCACACCACCAAAAAAAACCCTTAATACCTGAGAGGTTGAAAAGCA
>VZRI01004887.1:0-12177 GCA_013397515.1 Upupa epops
GATACTGATGATGGATTGGAATCGATCATGAGTAAATTTATGGATGACACCAAGCTTGGGGCCCATGTTGATCTGTTGGATGGTAGGAGGGCCCTGTAGAGGGACTTGGACAGACTGGAGAGATGGGCAGACTCTAATAGGATGAGTTTTAACAAGNGACTCTAATAGGATGAGTTTTAACAAGTCTAAGTGTCGGGTTGTGCATTTCGGTTATAACAACCCTAGGCAGAAATAGACACTGGGAATAGAGTTCTTGAAGAGTACCCAGGTAGAGACTTGGGGGTACTAGTGGACAGTAAACTTAGCATAAGTCAGCAATGTGCCCAGATGGCCAAGAGGGCTGATGGCATACTGTCCTGTATCAGGAATGGTGTGGCCAGCAGGGACAGAGAAGTTATCCTCCCCCTGTATATGGCACTGTTTAGATTGCACCTGGAGTATTGTGTTCAATTGTGAGGCCCTCAGTTTAGGAAGGATGTCGAGGTGCTGGAACGAGTCCAGAGAAGAGCAACTAGAGTGGTAAAGGGGCTGGAAGGTAAGCCCTATGAGGAGAGGCTGATGGAGCTCAGTCTGTTTAGCCTGGAAAAGAGGAGGCTCAGGGGTGACTTTATCGCTGTCTTTTAAGTATCTAAAAGGTGGTTATAGTCAGGCGGGGGTCAGTCTTTTCTCCCTGGACACTGGAGACAGGATAAGGGGTCACAGTCTTAAGCTCCATCACAGAAAGTTTAGACTTGACATTAGGAAAAGGTTTTTCAGTGAAAGAGTGATCCGGTTTTGGAACAGGCTGCCCATGGCGGTGGTCAAGTCACCACCTCTGGAGGTGTTTAAGAATAGTCGAGATGAAGTGCTGCGTGGCATGATCTTGGTTTGTTTTTGGTTGGACTGGATGATCCTTAAGTCATTTCCAGCATCATCATTACTGTGATACTGTGATAATGTAATAAATTCTGGAGATTTTGAAAACAATTCAATGTTCAAGGTTATAACTCCACAAGCAGTGCAAGAAACACTTAAGAACAATACCAAAGTATTTTCACGAGCAATAAAAGAGAAATTTAGAAATAATAATATCATGACAGATGCGGCTCTGCTTGTCAAGCACATGTATTTGACAAATTTTAAAAGGACTGATCGGGAAAATTCTTTTCCAGTGGGCACCAGAAGGCACCTTCTTTAGATGTGATACCAGAAGTGACTTACCAGCATACAGTTGAACTTAATGAGTTTTGTAGAGAAAAACTCCATAGGCTTTACATTCCCTTCACCTTTCTGTATATACAGGGTTGCTAATAGACCCCAGTTTAAAAACAGTACTAAGAAGAAGAAATTTTTTTTTTAACCCAGATCAAGTGACTGACTTGGTATAGTGTACCAGTATAACCAAATGGTGGCACACATGATAGATGAATGACTTGGGTAAAGAACTGTGAAGTTGTATCCCTATTATCATGTATGCAGGAATATCAGTATATATATTTTTCTTACTCAGTTTTACACTTTTTTAGAGATAGGAAGAGTTGTTCACAACATATCTTTTAAGGTGGCTCAAGGTTACTAAGAAATTCCTCATTAGGGAGTTATTTGGATAATAACAAAGTAATTCCCACCTCAGTTTAGACCGATCAAGGTTAAAAGTCTACCTTCCTTGCAGATAAATAAAGCATCCATGAATGGTATTGTATGGTCTGTTGACATGCAACAACATTCTGAAGCAAAGGATAAAAGAAGAAACCAGAAGAAAAACACCTTTCCCTCCAAAAAAAGAAAAATCTAGGAAACTTCTTCAGATAACTCTCTGGGAAAAAATACCAGCCTGTATATATCACACTGGAGCAGTAAGCAAGGCACAAGACAAGGCCACAGGTTTGTTCCTGGTATCTTACTTTTACTGTGGTTTTGTTTTGGATCAGTTTTCAACTAACAACCAGTTCTGTCAAACCAAATGTAGAAACAGAACATCCTTTGGCTGAAAAACAATTTAAACTTTAAGTATTTGTTAAACAGTTACTTGCAGTAACTTGGACAGACTTGGCTATGTGGAGGACTTCATTGATAGGGTCATCAAGCATGGGAACAGGCGGCCCAGGCAGATGATTGAATCCCATTCCTGGAGCTGCTTAAAGTCACGCGGGCATGGTGCTTGAGGACATGGTATAACAGAGGGCTTGGTAGAGTTAGATTAATGGTTGGACTTGATGATCTGAAAGGTATTTTCCAATATAAACCCTTTAAGATTCTATAAGAAAGGTATTCCATAACCAAAGCATTTTTCCAAAATACCAGAAGCACAATTCCTAACAAAAACCATATAGAAAAGTTAAGCTAAAATTAAATATTTAATATTAAATGTGGATGTAAAAGAAAGGCAGAGGAAGACATAAAGCCTGTGTTTCTCAGGGCAAAGTGTAGCATTTCAGGGTGAAAGCTATTGCTAAAATGGTTTTCCACAAATGGAAACTGAAGACTTCTGCAATACAGTCCCATGTTTGGCACTATGAATGGTAGACAACAAATCACTGTAGAAAGCTTCTTGAAATAAATAAGACCACTTCCTCAAAGCAATTTAATTTGTAAACTAAATGAGCTGAGCTTATTAAAACTTTATACATTCTCCACTAAAATTTAATGTTTCTAAAATTCTGAAAGATGTTGGTTGCTGGTCATAATATCAAAAACAGCTAAATACTGCATCAATTAGCTCTCTAAACTAAGAGTAGTTCTCTGTGCTTACCCAAGTTGTTATGAATATTTGGATAGTCTATTTAAAGCTTCAACCTTTGCTGCTTTAATCACATAAGTCTATTACACTATGAATGAATGTACACCTTTTCTGTGTTTCTATTCTTTTCACTTGTTCTTGGTAGGAATGTTTAAAGTTAGAATAAAAGAATCTTGTGGGTAGTAAAATCCATGCCTCTTTCACCACAAGAAACTAAAAAAAAAGCTGAAGCTTTTCAAGTTGTATCTTAAAGTTAATCACGCATCTTCCACTCCTACACAGCTGGCTACTGTGCCAGAACACCAGTCCTCAGTGGCTACCCTCCTTATACTGCATTCTTTCCTCCAGGCCAAACCATGAAGTATTCTTTCCTTTAACAGATCCCTCTTATATCTACAGAGAGCAATCACATTCCACTCTTCATTTTGTCAAGTCCCTTTCTTTCTGTTCTGTACTAATTAAGGCACACTGTCTTTTTCTTTCTCAAAAGGGATTTTCAAATGTTTGAAGTTATAATTTCAAAATAAGAAACAGAACTCTGGATCTCAGAGAAGGTCCTTCCAATGACTTTACAACAGTATTAATCACTTTTTTGCTGAGAACTCTTTACCCAGCATATTCTGCAATCATATCTGCTTTTTCCATAGCAAAATCACTTCAGTGATTTATAAAACATGTTCATAGAATCATCAGGGATTGGAAGAGACCTTGAAAGATCATCTAGTCCAATCCTCCTGTCACAGCAGGATCTCCCAGACCAAGACCAGGCAGGTTTAAAATGTCTCCAGAGAAGGAAATTCCACAAACCCCCCAGGCAACCCACCCCCTCCAATGCCCTGTCACCCTCACTGGGAAGAAGTTACAGAATTGGTCAGGGTTGGAAGGGACTGCAGTTGTGATTGACCAGTTGTCTTGTACATGTTTCTTCCTCTGTAACTAACAATTGGTGAGCCTCCAACTTAAAAATTCTTATTATTGGTCCCAAAATACACAGCTTAATGCTGTAATATGGTTTTCTCATGTAAAAAATATTACAAAAATTTAAAACTTTATAAATTTTATTATTAGAACTCTGAATAAATAAAACTACTACTAAAAATACTCAATATCTACTCCCAGGCTAGCATGCTTGGACATACTGTAATAATTATGCAACAGCAAGTGGAAGGCAAAATCCTTATGAAATATTACTAACAATTTTGTTACTGCAGATAAAGTTTGGGCTCCATAAGCTTAAGAGGAACAGCACAATTAACTCAATGCCAGCAGAAGCTTATTTGAAATATAAATGGAGAGAAAGTTCCAAAATAGCTTTTACAACAGCCTATCGACATTTCAGCTTTGTAGAAACACAGTCCTGAATGTTCCTTGTCACAGCTGTTTTCCAGTTCTTAGAATGACAGATTATTTTCCAAACAAACAACAAACATCAAAGCATCAGTTCTGTAAGTTTAAATAGAGGTTGAAGCATTTTAGATAGATTACAAGTTGTACAGATTACTAGTTAGATAGCCTACAAGTGAAAATGTAAGATATAAACTTTGCTAAAAAGTGATCTTGATAAACATGGTGCTTTCTTATGTTTCTGGGATACTGCATGCAGCACAAACGCATATTCCAAGACTGTCAGTGTGCATGCTATGTGGAAGATAGCAATATGACTCAGGGTGTTGCTTATTAATATAATGAGATACATTTTGTGTCTGCCATTAACAAAACAACAGTGTAAAGTAAGTACATACTTCTCTTGAAAAGAGAAATCCACAAGAAAAGCCTAACTAAGACCACAGAAAATGAAGGACAAGAAGGTAACAAGACAAATACAAATATCATAGGATAAAAAGGTTTAGGAAAATTTATGAGACAATTAGCTTCCTATGTGTAACAATTGGAAGTACAGCATTACAGTAATAAATGCTGTGAATAGGCTGAACTGTGGTGTTCCCATGTACACAAGCCTTCAGGATTTACAACAGATAACAAAAAGAAAAGTAAGCCAGTTTTAAGAACCACAAAAGCATGGTGAAACCCTGAGAGAATTCCCCCCCGCCCCCGTGCCAGGCCATCCAGTGGTCAGAACACTGACTGCACAAGTCATGAAACTAGAATACACTGGGATGACCTCTGAAACAACAGGGACATCTCTAATTACAACAGATGGCCTACAACCCCATCCATTCTGACTTTTAATGTCCCAAGGGAAGTGGCCTCCACCACGTCTCCAGGCAACCTGTTACAGTGATCCACCATCCTTTTATCAAAGAACTTTTCCCTAATATCCACCCTAAATCTACTCTTTTCTAGCTTAAATCCATTACACCCCTTGTCCTTTCACTACATGTCAAGGTTTAAAGACCCTTATGACAAAATTAAGCAATTAATTCAGCTAAGGTGCTAATAAGCTGAAATAAAAACAATACAGGGACTGTTTGGAATGAAGCCACTTATGAATTACAGGTCAAAAATCAAAACTAACTTGATTTGGGAAAAAAAAATAACAAGACATTTAATCCACCCCACATAAAAAGATAAATTCATCACAACATTTTTACATAACTGAGTCAAAACTTCAATGTCCAAATCCTAGAATAGAAAAAGATATTTCCAGCAATTCCAGCTTCTGTGGAAATGTCGTGGCCATCAAGTTCATACTTGTGTCCCCAAGCATCAGTGGGTATTTTAAAATCCAGCATTCTGTTCCATGTGCTTTCATGCCAGTGCTTCACATCCAAAAAGATGATTCCTATGGCCACAAACAAGAGGAGAACTCTCTCCCTTTCAGCAAACCATGGAAACCAGATGAAAATTCTTCACACAGATCTCCAAGGTTCCACGCTGTCTAGAGACACACCACGTTTCCAGGCTGCTGCATTTAGCTCAGTGTTGCGTCTGTTCTCTCAGACATGAAGTAGTGAAGGTGGAGTCAAAAGAGGAGGAAGGGGCTAAAACCCAAATCTCCAAACCCTTCTGCTGACCAATCTACCTCCATTCTCAGAAAATGCATAAATTAAGCTTGCAGTTTTTCCTTGTAGTTGTCAAGATAATCCACCAGAATTTCAAGCCTTGTAAACAGTTCTTTAGCCTTTTTACAGTCCCCTTTCAGGTATTGCAAGATTGCCACAAGGTCACTCAGAGTCTACTCTTCAGATTGAACAACTTCAAGTCCCTGGCTCCATGCTTATCACCCCAGATGAGAAATTTCCAGATACACCTACTATGGTGCAGAGGCAGTGGCAATAATTCCTATTACATTCAGGAGCCTAAACACCTGCTATAATCCAAAATCTTTCTCAGAATTCTTGAGGAAAGGCAACAGGTCATATGGATTAACTGAGGGATGGCAGGCTCTAAACTTCAGAAAAGCAGTTTGATAAAGCAAACTTCAGAAAGTATTTTTTTTCCTCTCCCCCTACCCCTCCCCCACTTTATTTAAAAGACTGCTAAGACTCTTATAAGTACTGGGACACAGTGTCACAGAAAGCTGGAAGTCATAAAAGAACTCAATGATATATTCTGAGATGCTCATACAATCCACCATATAAAATGCTTGTTATGTGAGCAACCTGTACTTTATAAAGGGAAACAAATCTACTTATTTCAAGAGAAAAATAAATATGATTGAGCAAGTTCATCTGTAGTTCAAAAGTTAGGTATCAATGAACAATACAGAAACAAGAAGAAAAGTTGAATTATTAATCTTCACACACTAATGTGTGGATGATTATGCATGTCCTGAAGCACCCATTTCCTCCTTTCTGGAAAAAGAGAAAATAACTGAAAATAATGGAGCTGTGCCAGGTGGCACAAACTGACATCAAGAAAATAAACCCAATCCTATGTGCCTTCATGAAGCTGTGCGCTCAGGCTAGCGACAGCAACCTTTGTGCGTAGGTAAATAACATTGACTTCTTATTAGCCAAAGAATAAGACTTTGTTGGTTGTTTTTTTCCACTGAATTCAAAACCAGTCATAACAGCCACTCACCATGGTTACTGAACATCTAAGAAATAATCACAAATATCAGCAGCAGATGAAGATGAACATACCCAAATTGACTAGAAGCACCATCCCTCATCTGCGTAGTATTGCTCTTACAGCTGAAGGGTTGCAGAACATTACTGAGGCACACATCATCTATACCTATGCAGAAGCAGCCAGGCAGTGACTCCATCCACCAGTACTGTTGACAGGTTTGTGGTGAAAATTGCAATTGAAGTTTTCCAAACAATCTCTCAGTAAATGCTGCAAAATCCAAAGCAGATTCTGCTAGATCTGGAAGAATAATATAATCCTATCTTAACTCTAAGGAGAAAACACCATGAGTAATAAAGTTGCTTATCAAATAAGATACAGATGTGCCATATATATGGCACTAAAACCCACAAAACCAGAGGCACTAGCACAGCTTCCTGTATGTTAAATTCTAGTGAATGAATTATTAGGAAAAATATGATAGTTTTGCAAATACAAAACTCTAGTCTTCTTAGTAGCAGCAACTTTTGGCCAAGTTCAACTTGGAAAAAAAATCACTTTGAATCTCACATAATCATGCTAATACCACATGTCACAAATTTTCCTCGCTTCCTACTTTATTGTAAGGATAACAGAGCCAGGCTTTTGTTAGTGGTGCGTAGTGACAGGACAGAGGCAATAGGCACAAACTGAAACACAGGAGGTTCCCTCTGAACATGAGGAAACACCTTTGTTTTTTTATTTCCACAAAGAAAGTGACCAAGCACTGGTATAAGTTATCCAAGGAGGTTGTGGAGTCTTCACACATAGAGATACTCAAGAGTCATCTGGACTGCCACTGGCTCTAAGTGACCCTACCTGAGCACCGGATTTATACCAGATGACCTCCAGAGGTTCCTGCCAACCTCAGCTGTTCTGTGATTCTGTGATCCTAGCCATCTTCTATTTCAATGCCTTCCTTTTCCACTTTCCCCACTTCCCTTCAGCTTGTGTCAATATTAACTTAAGCACAATAAAGTCAGAGCAATTGTACTGAGGTATGTATAACTTGGAAAGCCATCATCTGAGACATGAATAAAATCTTTATGACTGCTGGTTTTCTGTATCACAAGCTGGTCTAAAATATTACTCCTCTAAGAGGCAGAGCCATATGCAGCTACATTAATTTGTGTAAGACTGGAGAAGGAAAGCATTAGAGATTATGAAGTTCAGGCTAGCTTAGCACTGTGGTTCAATTATGCAAGTTCTCCTCAATACCAAGTGAATAGGAATTAATGACTTTCTTTTATGAACATTTGTGGTTCCGTATTGCTAAGGGTTTTTGCATCTCTGTTCAGTGACATTATGTACCCAATCTTTACTTAGCAATTTTTTTTTTTAAAGAATAAAATAAGCAACAAAAAGGCGTTAGTACAGTGGACACTCTCACTGAACATAACTAGATGGATCAAGCTCTTGGGTCACTCATGAGCTACAACTTAACTATTTTAGTTGCTGTCAGAGACAAGAAGTATCACAAAATTGGTACTAAATAGCACCATATTACTCATAACAGTGAAATACCATTGAAATATCCTTCTATTCCCTAGTGGTGGAATCAAGCAGAATTCATATTTAAGATATGGTGAAACAGATGACACCTGCTATCGAGATGACAATCCAGTTTGCAAGAGCATGGGAGTGGAACATTTTCATCAGGTCCACAATTCATATTCCAAACCGTATTCCAAACATACTCGGGTCAGACACAGAATTTAATATATTGCTGCACTTCACTACCTCTGCCCATTTACAGAAAGGATTCCGGTCACACCTTGCATGCTGCCTGAAAGTTCAGCAATAGTATGTTTGCCATAGAGATGGCAGAAGAGCCATTTGGTATGATGCACAGTGCAACACTAAGTAATGCCACTTAGTCCCCACCTCTGTTCTGCATACAAGCACCAACTGCAACCATGCACTCACTCTGAAAACAATATGCAATCACTTTGCACACCTAAATGGAGAAACGGGACAGCCTGCTTTTACTTTTAGCTAGCAAGTATTTGCTTTCCATGTTCTGCAACTCCAGGCTAAAAGCAAATGAGACAAGGTAGTAGACCTATTAAATCAAAGAAGTGGAGGGAAAAAGCCTAAAAATAAAATACATCAGTAATCCAAAACTCAAATACAGGGTATTGCTGATGCCTATAACATCTTTCATGAAGTCAAACACAGATTACAGAAACCTGAAGCTTATGTAATACACAAAAACTTGAGACTCTTACCAAAAGATATGAGGTGCTCTAAAGACTACAAATGTTCCCTGATGGAATAAATAAATAAAAATAAATATATAATTAGCCAGAAATCACAAACTGCATTTATTCTGGCACAAGCACAAGACATGTATATTTCTTAGGATTTAATACTTTTTTATTAAAAACATCCATGCTGGGTTTAAAACATGAGAGAAGATACTTGCTAGATTGATACCCTTGCTATCATGTTTTAACTCTTTAAAGAAGCACACAAGAAAGAGTAGACATCTGATTTTCATTAGTTCAAAACAGAGTCCAAATTTCTTTTCCTAAAAAAAACTTCCTAGCTTTATTCCTTACTCACAATATAAACAAAGAAAAAAAGAAGTGTTAAAGCTGTTTGGCAGCTGTTAAACACCTCTGGGTTTTATAATTTGCAAAGCATGTCAGTTCCTCCACCCTGGAACTTTTCAAAACACCCAAGCAGAGGAATGTCATAGCACGATCATCTACCATCAGTACAATAGACAAAGATATGACATAGCAGAGGACCTCCTCCTCCTCCAAATCTGTCACTTGTAATAAATTATTGTGTAGCCAGGAGCTGACTGAGACCAGACAGACAGAAAAAGCAAAATTAAGAGCACGTAGAATCAGACATGACCTATATAGAAGTGATGGGTAAGACTGAATTTCTTAGAGGGAGATGATATGCAGAGATGAAGGACAAGGACAGAGCCAAATGGCACTTGGCTGCAAAGGAGACAAACAACAGCATAAAACCTTGAGCATTCTTATTACAAAGGAGTAGTCTGAGGCAGGACTCAAGCACAGAATGCACTGATTTGTTCTTAAAGGTGCTTACAAAATAAAGATCAAAACCCATCCACAGTGAAATCAAAGACAAGCTCAGCATTGCAAGACCTTAAGGGCAAGCACCACACAGTGGAGACTATTTTTGAATGAAATAACTAGTTTACAAGTTTTTTGTAAAATTCAGGAAAATAATTACTTATGCTTGCAATTATTCAAATAAATGTCCTTCCCCCCACCCACATTAGCTCCTCTGTTGTGCACCTATGAAGAAAGGCTATTCCATCATACAGATATCATGTATCACTAGATCAAGCCCCTATATTTGAGCAAAATCCCTTATAGAGGGAAACATGAGGTGGATAGAAAAGCTAACATTTAAAGATAGATAAACTGCTACCCCATCATTTCATAACCTTGCACTACATTTATTTCCTCTAAAAGTATCCACTTTCATCAACCTCAAGCTGTCAGCAGGAACTAATGAAGAGTAAACTACCCTCCAGGTCTTATTCAATGTTGCAGGATAGTAGCTCTGAAGCAGTCCTGAGCATGTCAGCCTTTGGCAAATAAAGGTCAACACATCCTTCTCTCACTGATTTTGAACAAGCAGACAAAGTGAGTAGGACACACATGAGTACTTTTCATGGTTCCACTTCTGTACTGTTTACCTTTTCCAACTATTTTATATGAACTTTTTTCCATTTCTACTGCATTTGCCTTTCCGTACTGCACAGCTTAGAGCATGAGAAGGCATTGCAAAGAACAACTTATACTATTTAACTCCCCGTCAATGGAAAAGGGAAAAACCACAAGTTGCAGCTCAGCAGAACCCCAGCCACAAGCCGGTGCCATTATGTACTAATGCTATTTACAGATATGTAGTAGTCAAGCATGAAGTTCGTGGTTGTAGGCAGTGCAAGTCCAGTATCTGCCTCCTACAAGCCTGAAAGCAAAACAATGAGACATTTGTTCCAAGCTCACACAGCAAGGTAAAAACAACTGCACAGTAGACACTGTTCTTCTGAACAGAAGCTGGTAAGATGATTTTGGTATTTTATTTCCCCCAGTGATTTTGCAAAATGTTCATACAAATAATCTTCTTATTTGCATTAGTGCACAAATCCATATGAACTTGATGTGCTACTCGAGAAGAAACAGCAGTGGGGCTGTGTTGAGTGTGAAGAATGGGAGAAACAGCCTGCTCAATGCTGTGTGTTCTGCCACACTAGCTCATGCTGAAGAAGCTGTAATTTAGGAACCTCAGTTGATAGAAACATAGAAATATAGAAATATAATACAACAGACCTCTAAGTCTGGATGCAGTGTGTCAAGAACACAAGAGACTGGCCAACACCACAGCAGTTAGTGGCCGTGGGATTTTGCCATGGCTGTCAAACCAAGCTTCACTTCAGTAGGAAAAAGCACACAAAAACAGAGTTCCAGCTACAGCGCCATTCATACACAACACTCTCCAGTAATACAGGCTAGTGAAGGGTCTTATTCCACCTATGTACATAACATTTATCTCTACAAAATTCTGAGCAACTAAATATTTCTCAAACACTTCAGATAGGGAATTAAGAAACTAGAATAGCAAGACATGGTCACATGGGTGACAGTATCTCAGAGGGTGAAATGCAGTTGAAATTATGCACCCCAGATGGCAAACCATATGCTGGACTGTATCAAAAGTCAAGGGAGGTGATTTGCCCTCTCTGCTCTTGTGACACCTCACTTGGAGTACTGTGTCCAGTTCTGGAGTCCCCAGTACAAGAAAGACATGGAACTGTTGGAGCGAGTCCAGAGGAGGGCCACAAAGATCATCAGAAGGCTGGAGTACCTGTCCTATAAAGACGGACTGTGGAAACTAGGACTGTTATGACAGCTGGTGGCCTGTCACAAGTGATGTCCCTCAGGGATCAGTTTTGGAACCATTTCTGTTGAACGTCTTTATTGATGATGTCAGTAAGAACAGAGTGTATCATTAGTAAGTTTGCAGATGATACCAAGTTAGGTGGGAGCATTGATCTATATGAGGGTAGGGAAGATCTACAAAGAAACTTAGATAGATTAGAGTGATGGGCCAATGTTAATGGCATGAGCTTCAACAAGGCTTCTTCAAATATGTTGCAGGTAAAACTAAACCTAGAGGCAATCTAGGCCCCCCGCTGAATGAGGTGGGTGCCCTGAAGAAAGAGGATACAGAAAAAGCAGAGATACTGAACATCTTCTTTGCCTCCGTTTATACTTATGGGAGCTGTCCTGATATCAAAGCCCAGACTGCTGAGGCTCCAGAGAAAGTCGAGGCAAGACAGGAGCCTGCCTTGGTTGATGAAGACTGCGTTAGGGGTAAGTTGAGCAAACTGGATGTACATAAATCCATGGACCTTGATGGGATGTACCGATGTGTGCTAAGGAAGATGGCAGAAG
>VZRI01004889.1:23037-34378 GCA_013397515.1 Upupa epops
CCGTCTGTTGGGGTGACCCCAATGGGGATGGATCACAGAGATCCCTGACCCGCAGACCCCCTGTCTCACCCTGAGCTCCCAACCCCATCACCCCCACCCTGCGTGGCCCCCTCCATGAGGGTACAAGGTTCCTGCCTCCTCCCACCACCCCTAGACCTACTCGCTTGGGTGGGCAAGAGAAAGAGCACTCAGTGTAGCCCCCATAGCCCCTCTCTCAGAGCAGGTCAGTGGTCCTGGGTGAAACAGTCCCATTGCCAGAGCAGTGGCCAGGGCAAACCTACTTCTCTTTGCTAAACAAGTCCTCCAAGAGGGCAGGGACAAGGACAGGCACCATCCTTCTCTGGGTTAGAGACCCAACACACTGGGCTGACTGGTCCAGAGCCCCCTGCTGTGCCCCATCAACCACCCTGAGCTCATGACAACAGCAAAGTCCTCCAGAAGTTGGTGGTGAAGCACCAGGACAGGGAGGTTGGTCTCCTGGAGGATGCTACAAGGATTCCTTGGAGGGCATCCTGAGCTACAGAGCGGTGTGAGGATTCATCTGGAGTGGTGATGGGATGTGACAAGACCCAAACCCAACACCCAGAGCCCTGTGGGGTGCTGCTACGACACCTGCCTGGGGACACCCGGGAGCAGCCGATCCCCCAGGCTTCCCCCAGCTTCTCCTCTGAACTGCCTGGTTCAGGGTCTGGGTTGTGCCAAGTGGCCACTGGTTTTGTCTACATTCTGCTCCGGGAAATTAAATCACAGAGGCTCATTGTTTGGGGGGAAAAACCCCCTCGACTCTGGCTCCTGCTCCTGCACTGAACCGGCCTTAAACATTCACGGGAAGGGGGGGCTGATGTGCAAGTGAATGGCAGGATGAGACCCCCTGGGAATATTTGTTCCCGTTAAGCTTTGCCATTCTCTGTTGGGGCATGGCGAGGAAATGTTTACCAGTTAAACAATAACGGCTCCAGGACTGAGAGCGCTGGCCCAGCCCCTCTGTTTCCTCCTGGATAGCGCTCAGGCTGCTGGTTGAACTGGAGCTGGCTGAGGGAAAAGCTTGAGGGGTGCTGGAAGTGCTGGATTGGAGTGAAAGAGGCATGAAGTGCCTTGGGGAAGGGAGCAGAGCACAGGGGAATCAATGCTGGTGGTGATGGAGCTGCATTGCTGGGGAGGATGGAGCACAGACTCCTTAGGGATGGGAAGGGACCTCGAAAGATCACCCAGTCCAATCCCCCTGCCACAGCAGGATCACCCAGACCCAGTGACACAGGAACACAGCCAGGTGGGGCTGGAACGTCTGCAGAGAAGGAGACTCCACAACCCCCCTGGGCAGCCTGGTCCAGGGCTCCGGGACCCTCCCTGGGAAGAAGGTCCTGCTGAGACTGAGAGGGAACCTCCTCTGTTCCAGCTGGCACCCAGTGCCCCTTGTCCCAGCACCAGATGCCCTTGAGCAAAGCCTGGCTCCATCCTCCTGACACCCACCCCTCACAGATTGAGAGGCAGGAATGAGGTCCCCCCTCAGCATCCTGGTGGATCTGGTGGAAGAGCAGCCCCTCACGCAGCACCTCGCATGACATGAAAGGGTTGGCTCACTCTGTCTGGATCCAGCCTGCCCCTGGGGAATGATTTCAGTTCACTTAATCTCCTCCACACGAAGCTCAGGCAACTGCTCCCCAGAGCCTCGGCGGGGTGGTAATTATCTTATTATGCAGAGAGTGTTACGGGGGGGGGGGGGGTTTCTGGTGTATGGGGGCGACTCCACTTGTCTGATAACTGCCAAGTGTGTTTGGAAGCCGATGGCTTCTCCACGAGACCATACTGGAAGCCCAGGGTCTCATATTGAAGCCACCGAGACACTCACCTCACCCGCGTCGCTCTGTCATGGGTCCTGGGCAGGGATCCTTCTCTCACGGAGCATCTTGGTTTCTCACTGTCAGGATGGGAAGAGCCCACTGTTAACACTCCTCTCGTCACGCAGAGATCAGTGAGCCAGCCCCTGCCCGTGGTGGAACTGCAGTGGGTACCCTGGATGCTCCTAAAGGTCCTCCTACAGCAGGATCACCCCAGCCTGCCAGACCCTTTGGGTACAAGCAAGGGCTGAGCAGAGCAGAAGCCCTGCTTCCACCTAACACAGCACCAGGGCTTTGCTGGACACAGAGCCATCCCTTCCAGCACTTTCCCCAGTGCCCAAGGCTGGGATTTTCCCAGAACCCAGGAGAACAGGGTGCTCCATTCCTGCTGATGCTCTCTTGGCTGCTTCCAGCTCCCTCACACTGATTGTGATCCCATCTGCTGCACCCCAACACTACATTCTACCATCCTCACCAGGGACAAGTGCTCACACAAAGACCCCAGACTCCCCGGGGAACCTCTGTGGGACTTCCTGGGACCCCAAATATGAACATGATGGTGAGGAAGGGGATGGACTCTTTGACACCAGCCCCCCAACCACCTTGTAGGATAAATCCATCCAGCACACTGAGTCCTAGGGTCTCTGGCAGACCGTTCCCAGCCGTTAGGCAGTGACTCCCTCAGTGCCCAGCAGCATTTTCATACTCTACAAGCATTTTAATCTCAGAGAGGTTGTTTTTCCATCCCATTTCCCAGGTCGAATCTTTGCTGAAGCAAACATCCGTGTCAGCTGCTTCAGAACTGCGTGGAGAGCATTAAAGGACCCCATTTAATCCTCTGCTTTTAAGGAGGGCTCTGTGTCTCCTGTGCTGATGAATCTCACAGGACACTGCTGCCAAAGTTCCCCTAGAAGCAGAGGAGCTATGTGCCTGCTCAGAGTGGGAGTAGATAGGATCTGTCGGCTCCGCTGGCATCGGTGTGAGGAGCTCCTGACAAAGGCAGAGCGGGATTTGGCTCCCGACTGTTGGAATTTGAAGTCCTCCCCAGACCAGTGCTTTTCTCCTCCAGATCCTTCTGCCTTGGATGCTCCAGAGCTATTCCCACGATGCCTAATATTAACCCTTGTCTTGGAGCCAAGACAGGAACGCTTCTGCTCAGCCTCCCGCTCGGATCTGACAAGGTCTGCATCTCCTTTGGCCGCCGGTGTGGGATGCTCAGGGCTGGCCCACAGCAGATCCTCCAGCTGAGCTGAGCACCCAGCTGGCTGGGAAGGTCAGCTCTTCACCCACCTCTCTGCTTCCTACACCCTGCCCCACAGACCTGCCGGGCAACCAGCACTCAGGCAGGCAGCGGTGCCTGTCTGGCATCACCCCAGGGGCATCTCTGGTGTGAGATGTGGGTCCCTTGCAAGGGGTGTGGGTGCCTGGGCTGGGGTTTTTTAGGCATGAAAAAGGAATGACTGCTAGAGGAGAATGAAGAGGAGATCAGCACGAAGGTCCTACACGAGGAACCTAGGAGAGAGGAGCACTCAGCCTGTTACAGCGAACAGGGCCAGAGGTGCTAAAGAGGCAGGGAGGGAGGGAGGGAGAGAGGGAGAGAGGGAGGGGTGGATGGATGGATGGATGGATGGATGGA
This sequence comes from Upupa epops, assembly GCA_013397515.1. Taxonomy (NCBI): domain Eukaryota; kingdom Metazoa; phylum Chordata; class Aves; order Bucerotiformes; family Upupidae; genus Upupa; species Upupa epops. Next base: position 26,512 of record VZRI01004889.1, read on the forward strand.
TGGATGGATGGATGGATGGATGGAGGGATGGAGGGATGGAGGGAGGGATGGAAGGAGGGATGGATGGGATGGATGGATGGGTGAATAGATGGATGGATGGACAGCCACACATAGAGATGCAAAACCCTTCAGCTACCGCAGGCTGACCCCAGAGCTGCTGTATACAATGGGGTCTCGCTGGCATCCGCAGGGGTCTGGCACTGAGCTGGAAGCACTTGCTAAAGCCCTCTGAAAAGAGAGGGGGAAGCTTTTCCTCCTCTAGGACGAGCTCTTCTAAACTTTAAGCTTTGGAGCAGCCCCTGCTCTGCAGAGCTCTGCAGAGAAAACAACCTCCCAGTTCTCTGTCCTGTCCCATATTGTTCTCGGTTGCTCAGCCACAGAGCAGCTATCTCCGTGGAAATCTAGAGGGCTCCATTGATGTCAGTGGGATGAAAGCAGATCAAACCAAGCAAACGCCTTGGCCCATAGCTCTTGGCCTGTCATCACCAGTTGCCCAGTGCTGTGTGGACGATGGCTGAGCTCCTATTCCCACAAACTCATCTAGTTTTGCTTGAGTAAGGACCTCGCAGCAGCGAGCATCCCAGGACTGGGATGTTGTAACTTCAGGCCACCACAGGAAAATACAGTGGGCCAGCAACAGGGTGAAGCCTGCAGCCGGGTTTGTTAGCTCTTCTGTGCCCACAGAGCAGCTCTTATTTGGCTTTGGAGGAGGCAGCGCCGGCTGCTGCGTGAAACCTGGGAAATGATTCATCTCACCCAGGAATCGGGTGGATGTTGTGGCTTTCCCTGGCGTTAGTCAGCGGGGAAGGGGCTCTTCCCCCCTGTCTTCTCCCAGTGGGAGCCCCTGGAAGGTGCAGTGGGAACAGCAGGGAGTTGTCCCTCCGTCCCAGCCCTCCCAGTAAGCTGCTAGTGGTTTGCACAGACTCGTTTGTTCTGATTCTCCTCACCAGGAGAAAGCTTCCAGCTGCAGAAACCTGCGTGAAGCAGAGCTCCTCCCTGCAGTCCCCTCTAGGGCTACGGGGCAGGGCAGGAGCCCTAAGTGTCACTCTGGGAGAGAGAACCGGTGTCTCTGGTCACCCTCTTCTGTCTACAGAGCCCCTTCTCTTTCCCCTGGTCTGGAAGCTGAGGTTAAGCCCTCCCCAGGCCCTTCTGCTGCTGCTGGGTCTGAGTCAGGTTCGTTTACCCTCATTTGTCGCAGTCAGTAAATCTGCCTTCCCAGAGCCAGCCCCATCTGCAGCAGCCCAGGCTGGGAAACGTCTCACACGAGCCTGCAGCCCACACTCGATTGCTTCTCCATCCCTCATGGGAAACTTGTGCAGAGCTGGAAGTTTAACAGCACTGAGTGGGGACTCTCTCCATCAGCACAGAGGATGCTGCAGCACAGCCAACGACACTCCAGCTCCACCCGGGGAAGACTCTGTGTTGGCTGCTGCTACCCCAAAGAAAAGCAAACGTTCAGGGGGGGTTCAGGGTGCAGCCACCACCTCTGGGCTTCTGCCTCTCAAGCAGTGGCAGAGCTTCCCAATCTGCTTTTAACTCATGACTTATCTATTCCTGTTCCTTACTAACAAAGCCTTGTTGATTCTCCTTATCATGGAATCCTTAGGGATGGGAAGGGACCTGGAAAGCTCACCCAGTCTAGTCCCCCTGCCACAGCAGGGTCACCCAGACCCAGTGGCACAGGAACACAGCCAGGCAGGGCTGGAACATCTGCAGAGAAGGAGACTCCACAACCCCCCCAGGCAGCCTGGTCCAGGGCTCCGGGACCCTCCCTGGGAAGAAGTTTGACCCTCTGTGCTGGGAATTGAGTCTGCGGATGTTAGACCCTGGGGGAAAGTGATTCTGACCAAGAACCACTCACTGGTGGGATTCTGCTCCGTATTCCCCTACAACTAACCAGTACCTGGGCATCCCAGCTGCTCTTTTCACCCCACAAATACCCCAGCTGCCTCACTGAAAGCCTCCTGCTGCACCATGCAATCCATGGGGTAGGATGATGAGACCTATAAGAGGTTGAAAACAGCTCATACATCACCCAGCTCCACTCATCTGGGGATGGGTGAGCTGCTGCTGGTTTGCATTTGTCTCGTGCTGGACATCAGAGCTCCCTCCTGAAAGCAGCATCTCTCCCATTCCTCTGATTCACAGCGGAGAGGCTGTGCTGAGCTCCTGCCTGAGTTCCAGGCTCACTGGTAGCCAGGACAAGCCCTAGGTCTGTGTGAGAGCTAGGATAGTCCCTACCTGTAGCCTGGACTAGGGTTGAGACTATGCCTTGGTGTTGGGAGCGAGCAGGGCTGCAGTGAGCTGAGCAGAGGGGACAGGGGATGGGGGAGTGTGGGGGGCAGGATGGCCAGAGGGCTGTTGTGCCAGGGGTGTTCGGAGAGCAGGGGGATGGAAAAAGAGAAGGAGTGATGGAAAGAACAGATTTGCTGAGGGTTTCCAGCTCTCCCACAGGTGTTTGTGTGAGAGCCTGCAGCCCTACCAGCACAAGGGATAAAATCCACCCTCTGAATTCCCTGCTGGTGGGAAGCAGCCCCAGTGCCTGCGGAGGGAGTTAAAATAACAGCGCTGCAGGCTGGGCTCTGCTCTGGGTGAGGTGGAGCTTGGAAAGAGGGTCTAGTGGGCAGGGTGAGGTTGGGTGGATGGTTGGACTGGATGATCTTGGGGGTCTCTTCCGACCCCAGTGACTCTATGGTTCTCTGAGTCTATAATTCTATGGTTCTACGGGCAGCTGGAGCTGCTCCTCAGCCCAGCAGGTGCCTAGCTGACTGCAGAGCCAGCCTCGCTGGGAGCAGTTGAAGGATGCTTCTCCACTCCATTTGCTCCAGCAGCCTGTTGCCAGCACCCTATCCCAAGCCCAACCAGAGACCAAACCCCATCCAGAGCCTGCGGGGTCCATCCTGGCGAGGAAGGACACGCTCCCACTGCCCCCCACAAAGCAACACCCCATCCCCTCCCATCCACCCCATGGTGACAGCCACAGCTCCTACGGTACCTGTGGCACCCCGACGTCCCTCGCCGTGCCCAGCTCCCCGGTGGATCCCAGCGGCCATCCCCGCCTGGCTGCCCCGGGTGTGGGGGTCCCGGGCACCCTCCTCGCAGCCCCAGCATGTCCTCGGTGGCTGGCGAGGTGGAAGGGCGGCTTTTTATGCTTTTCTTCCTGTATAAATCAGGCCGGGGATGGACAATCCCAGACAGGACTTCCTGTGTGTGTTGTGAGCTGATAACGGGCGCCACGAGGAGAACAAACACCGAGGGGGAGAGGGGCCGCGGGGCGGGACCCCCATCCGTGCCCACTGGGGAAGGACATAGAGGGGGCTGAAATGGAGTACAAGGAGCCCTGTGTCTCTAGGGAGGATGAGGGGAGGGACAGGCTGCACCTCACACCAGACCTACTATGGTCTTAATAACTTTGGGGTACGAATCAGCAACCCCCACTTCTCATTCCCCTTTTGGATGGGGGGCTGGTGGGGACCCCCACAGAGCTGGACGTTCCTCACAACCCCCTCTAATCTTGGTGGGACTGGTGGGCATCTTCTCAGGTGATGTTAAGCACCAGTGGAGCACAGTCTGGGGTGTCTGTGACCTCCTGGAATTGGGGTTCCAACTTGATTGGGGGGTTCATCAGCCCCTCACATCATCCCTGTGTGGGGTACCTGAAGTTTGGGCCACTAAACCTGCAGGATGGCACCCAGCAAAGATGGGTGGGGGACAGCAGGGGGATGTGTGGAAAGAACACCCCCAGCACCCTCAATTCAAGCTGGTTTGGTGCAAACCTGCCTGTGGTTTAAAATGTAAGGAGGGGGTGGGTGGTGACCTTGATTCTGGGCACCTGAAGGGGGAACAGGGCACTTTTAACCTGGGATTCTATTCTGACCCACACGTTACCCCAGGAAAGGAGGTGTTTTGGAACACTGGAGCTCTCTGCTTGTGGAACAACTGGCTGTGGGACAATTGTTTCTTGATTCTCTTAGAGGATGCCATCCGGCCACCAAACGGGCAGCCCCATGGCTGTCTGCAGACAGCAAGACCCTCTATGGCAGCCCATGCCTTTTCCTGCTGTCCCAGTAAGCCCACAGCATCGATGTGGGGACACGTGTGGTCTGGGGCTCCCCTGGAGCACAGCCACATCCCTAGCTCACACCACACACGCCTGGGTCCTCCCGATCCGGGCAGCACTTGTGCGCAGGCTCACGGTGAGAGGAGAACTACTCCCACCCTTATTCAGCAAAATCTGAGTCTGGGCAGGTCCCTGGAGAGTCAGCCAGTAGTCCCGTGTTTATTTATATAAAGGCATGGCTAAAGAAAGACCCCACTTGTTTTCCTTGGCAGAAGTGGGTTTTCAAGGCTGTTTTCTGCTGCCCATCGTCCTCTCTCCAGCATTAGGGTGGCTTCACTCTGCGAGCTCTGTGCTGGGAGGACAGGTGATGGACTCGCTGGGTGATGGAGTCACTGCTGGGTACAAACCTGTGCTCGGTTGTGCATGGATCTGCTGGGTTGTAGAATCATTGAATCGTTTAGGTTGGAAGAGACCTCTAAGGTCATTGAGTCCAACTGTTGACCCAACTGTCCCAATCCTGCTGCTAAGCATCCCCAGAACCCCAGGAATCACTGCATTTCTCTGGTTGGAAGAGGCCTTTAAGATCCTCAAGCTCAATCATTGACCCAACTGTCCCAGTCCAACTCCTAAGGATTCTCAGACCCCCAGGAATCACTGAATTTCTCTGGTGAGAAGAGACCTTTAAGGTCATCAACTCAACCCAACAGTCCCAGTCCCACCGCCGAACCACGCTCAGTGCTCAGCAGCAGCTCCCTGTGGGAAGTTAGAGGGTTTGTAAGGACAGACTCACAGGCTCAGTCCTGCAAAGGAAGACTCCAGACCCACATTTCACCACCTACAGCAAGCACCCCTTTGCCTGACGCCATCACCCTGCCCCAGGGTGGACGTGGGTCACGGTGCACGGATGGGACACGGCCCCCCACACCTCCACAGGCACGCAGGGCTGAGCACGGAGCGGGACTGTGCTGGCTACTGGGATAAGGAAAAGGCTTCCTGTTTACCCAGCCTTTAGTGCTGGAGCAGGAAGCAGTCATCAGGGGCCATAGGAATGGGGTGGGGATGGGCATTGGATTTGAAATCAGGATGCTTCATCTTGCAGAGCCACCCCTACCCTTCCAGAGCTGGGTGTATGAGAAGGAGGGAGCCACAGGGTGATGGTGCTGCACATCCAGCCTGCTTCTGCCTACCTGCATCTCCCCACCACCCCCAGACCTCGCGTGGTCCCCCCAGCCTGTCCCAGGGTGACCGTGGTAGCAGGTGGCCTCGGGACCCCCAGAAGCAGAGCTGCAGATGGGTGGACAGCCCATCCTGAAGGCCACACAGCCGGCTCTGCCCCACATTTAGGGGCTGTCAAGCATGAAGTGAGTAGGGGGGTGGAGGGGGCTTTAGCTCCTCATTAACACAAGCCAATTAGTGCGGCATCCTGCTCCCACATCAGCTGATGCGGGGCAGCTGAATCCACTCCCCCCTGCCCACGCTGATCCCTTTAAGCTTGAGGCTGTGTTTGGTTTGTGATTCGTTTTTCCTCCCTGGTTTCACTGCTGGAACCCTTCTCTTTAGTGTTTCTGTTCCTTCAGCTGCTCCTGAGGAACCACATCCTGCCCAGTTGGGTTTACTGGTTCTTTCTGGGCTGCTCCCTGCTGGCGTGAGCTCAGGCAGCCTTTAATCCCCGTACGTGCGAGTAGCAGGGGAAAAGTCATCCCGCAGCAACGTTTCCTCCTTTAACTAATGAAGTTAATTACCAAGCAGTGATCAAAATCAGATGGCAGACCCCTCCTCTTTCAGCCTGTCCAGCCAGTGCCAGCACAGGATGCTGAGGGCAGCCCAGCCGGGTCTGGCACTGGTTGTAGAGGGATGGGGTCAGAGCTTCAGCTCCCTCCCCACCACCACCAGAGCTTTGCCAGGTTTTAGCATCATGCCAGAAAGTTCCAGGGTCAGGACGCTGCTGTTGATGAGGGTAAACTGCTTCTTGGGGAGCACAGAGCCACTGGGAGTGATCCCTATCCACGGGATCCTGGCTGCCCAGAGCCCATTTCCACCCACTTCCTGAATTCTCCATGGAAAAGCTCTGTTACCATCCCTTTCCTCAGGGATAATAAAGGAGCAGCCACACTGTGCTGCTCTGTTCGGCCAACACCCATCAACTGCCTTGAGACTCCTGCATGAAACCCCTCCCGTGCACTCAGCTCCCGGTTTTAGGTGGCGTGAGCTTCCACTGGCACTCGTGCTCTGCTCAGCAGGAGCAGCAGATCCTCGTTTGAGCCTCAAAGTGGAAGAGGAAAAGGTATCTCCAACCTGGATCCCTTTGGGGACCACGGAGGGACAGTTAAACCTTTCACTGCCAACCCCCAGTTGCCATCCTGCTGCTTGAACAGCCTCTCGGGCTCTCAGGATGCTGCACATGGGAGGCACCAGGGAGCTGTGGGGAGCTGGAACCAGGTCCCAGTGCTGCTCTCCAGTATTCCCAGCCCATGGCCAGTGTGCTCAGAGCCACCAGTACCAGGGAACCAGTCCCCCCCACCCCAGCACTGGGGGTTTTTTTTTGTCCTGAGCACCCCAACCCCCCCTGGTTGAGCTGCACTCCAGCCAGCTCATCCCCTCGTGGATGGCTCTCCCAAAGCAGCAGGTCCTGCATGCCCCCAGCTCTCCAGGGGAGGAGTGGTACCTCCAAACCCTCCTTGGCTCCTCTCCAGCCTGATGCTGAGGCCACAGCACTGGGCAGAGTCCAGCCCAGAGATTACACAGTGCCTCCTGCACGCTGGGGCAGGATGGAGGAGTTTTGAGGGTGCCGTGGGAATACCCAGGCAGAGCAGACGTAATTAATCAAGTTCAGAGATTGTATTCTTCATTAGTGCTTCTCGCTGTGCAGGGAGAGCCTCAGGAGCCTGGTAGGCAACCGCAGCCTGGCTGGGAAATAGATCTGTCTTCTCCTGGTGTCAGTCTTCTAAGAGACCCGTGGCGGGCAGCTCCCGCAGCCCTTAGAGTGCTTCAGCCCAGAGGCCCCACGGGCTCAGCCTCTCTCACTCTTGACAAAGAGCTCAAGGAAAGAGGGGGAAAAGTGAGGGAGGCAGGGAGCAGGGACTGGATATTGTGCAAGTTGGTGTCTTGGGGGACAAACTCTCCTGCTCTGCAGCAGAGCAGTGTGAGGTACCACAGCCAAGGTGTGGGACGGGGCTGTGCCCGGCTGGTGCTGCTGTGAGAGCATCCAGGGCAGGAGAGAGCCCAGGGCCCTGCTTTTGCAAAGGCAGCTTGGTCAAGGGCTCCTTTATCTGCCCTTTGGTGTGAGATAGAGTCTGGTGGTCCTCTATCACCCAAAGACACCTCCCCTTGCTGCAGGGATTCCATCTGCAGTGAGGGTGGAGGGTTCAGTGTCTCCTCAGCCTGTAGGACCGGGCTGTGTTCTCACTGCCAGTCCCTGTGGGGAGTTAGAGGACCCAACTGTCTGGGCTGGGAAATCCTTCCCTTTGACTCCCAGGACTGTGAGGAGATGAGGTCCCCGCACAGCCCTAGTGCCTCTCATGGAGCCAACTCCCACCAGCACAGAGAGATGGGAAAACATCTTCCACTGCCAAGATTCCACTCAGTTAATCCAGCAGCCCTGTTCTTCCACTGAGAGCATCTCTACAGACAGACCCACTCACAGCCATCCTTTTACAATCCATTGGCAACTGAGTTCAAAGCTGAAATGCAGTGAAGATCATAGACTCACAGAATCCTTAGGGATGGGGAGGGACCTGGAAAGATCATCCAGTCCAGTCCCCCTGCCACAGCAGGATCACCCAGACCAAGTCGCACAGGAACACAGCC
>VZRI01004889.1:36502-52035 GCA_013397515.1 Upupa epops
TTCTTTTTTCTTTTCCTTTTTTCTTATGTTTTCTTCTTTTTTCCTTACTTTTCCTTTATTCTTCTTCCTTTCCCATTTTCCCTTTTTCTTCCTTCTTCGTTTTTAATTCTTTTTCCATTTTTCTCCTTTTTTCCTCTTCTTTTCCCCTTTTTCCCCCTTTTTTCCCTTTTCCATTCTAGGAAACCCCCTCCCATGACCTTTCATTGCCAAAGCCTGAAAGAAGCCAAACCCCTGAGCAGTTCTGGAGCTGCCTGCCCCACTGCAGTCATGAAGGGGCCGGGTTTGCTCCCTGCAGCTGCCCACAGCACCCATCACTCCCCTCCCAGTCACCATGGGTGAAGGGCACCACTGAAACCTTCCTGGCTCCCTGAGGTCGGTCGGGTGAGGTGGTTTTTTGTCCCTCCAGACCAGAGGGTCAGATGGGATTTGCTGGATGGCATTTAGTGGCTCCCCTTGGTTTTGGCCCCCAAATCCCTCTTTCCAGGTGGCTCTGCAACCCAGGCTGTAACGTGGTCAAGACCTCCCATCGTTCCCACCGCTCTGTGTCTGTGGTCACTCGACCACAAAACCCTCTCCCAGCTTCTCTGGGAAGAGGATGTGGACTGAGGCCTCGGGGGGGAGGAGAGGGGGGGTTGACTCAGTGTCCAAACAGCATCTGTGGTCTCCTCTGTGAGTCCCAACCGGGTTAGTCCTCACCGCTAGTCCCCATTTCAGCGAGCCCTGGCATTTCTCTCTCCATGTTTCCTTCTCCCTGCTCTGCAAGCCAGACCCCAAGGAAGCTGTAGAGCCTAGAGAACCCAGGCTTGAGACCCCAAAAGATCCTGAACATCCTATTCCCAAGGGCATTAACCTCGTTAGGCTGTTCGAGACGAGCAGCTCCATCAGCCAAATGCCAGAGTCAGGGACCTCCCTGTGGTACCCAACCCTTTGCCGTGAGCACAGAGCTTCAGTTCACAACCTGCTGCACCCAAGGGTCCCATCGCCCACCCTCCCCTCCTTCTCTCCACATTTCACACCGTCAGCCAGCCCGAGCTGAACCCCTGCAGTGAGAGCATCACTTTCCCAGGCCCGCAGGTAATAAAGAGGGGCCCGGGGGATCACAGGGGATCCAGCTCCAGTTTGGGTTCCCACGTATCCACACCAGCTCCTCAGAGCTGATTTTCTTCCTTCCAAGCCAAATATTTGCTCAGAATGCGGAGCGGCGGCTGGGCAGTGTCAGCAGCAAATGTCAGCAAGCGTCAGCAGCAGCGAGAGGAGACAAAGGAGGCCAAATTTCTGCAGGGACTGGTGCTGGGGGAGCTCCTCTGCAATCACCTCGGGAAGGATGAACGTGCTCTAATGGTTAAATGAATCCTTTCCTGCTCTCTTGTTGCCTCCATCCTGCAGCCTCCCTGAGTTTGGGTCAACAGCCCAGCCAGCCATCACCCAGCTCTGGTGATTTACTGCAGGGCAAAGCAAGCCGGGCACCCCGAGAGCACTTCAGGGACACCTCACGGCTGAGCTGGCGTGAAGTCACCTCTCCATCCTAAAGCTGAGCTTTTCCTAATATAATCTTGGCAGGCTTCCACTTTTCTTCTCCCAAGCTGTGCAGCCTCGGTGCGTGCAGCTGGAGGGATGCCCCTGCCAGCACTTGCGGGCAGGGACAGGCACAGCCACTGCTGAGCAGCTCAGGCATCCCCTCTGCTAAGGTCACACGTGCAGAGCCAGGCTCTAGGTGAAGCTGCATCTGCAAAGTGTGGTGGCTGCGCTGACTCCCTGTGTGAGGAGACAGTGTCCTCCCCAGCTCCAGCAGCAGGTCTGCTCCCTACCTCCAGCTCCAACAGGGATTTGCACCCTTTACTCCCAAAGGTTTCAGACCAGGCTCTCCTATCTGAAGCCTGAGTGTAGCTCAGCTCCTCCAGATGAGTCTGTTGGCATCAGGGGAGCCAAGCAGGGTGGGCACTGCCCTGCGTCCTACCTGGCCATCAGCAAAGAGCAGGGCGAGTGGTGAGGTTCCCGTGTGAATTTGCCACCCCCATGGTCTCTGTTCAAGTCTCTCCTGAGCTCCCAGCCAGCGCCTGGGTGCAGAAGGGTAACTCATTAACCTGGGAGAGTCAGGAGACCTCAACTTTCCCCCAGTCACTGCGACAGCCAGCTCGGTGGTGCCAGTGTGTAAGGGATAGGCTGTGCCAGCAGTGCAGGGGTTGTGTACAGAGCTCTGCAGGAATGCAAGAGAGGGAGGGCTGCCCAGGGCCAAGGGAAAGGTGCAAAGTCCAGGAGAGAGCCCTGGGGGAACCCCGGGGCACAGTCAGAGAACAGCACAAATCCCAGGTCACCCCATGGGCCAAGAGAAAGCGCTGAGTAACTGGGTGATGACACAGAGGCCCTGCTGGAGGCCACCGGTGGGTGAAGAGCAGGGAGCTGGTGGAGATGGATGTGCAAGGCTGGGTACCAGGAGGTGTTTAGTTCCTCTCAGTGGATCTATCGAGGTCCCTTCCCATCCCTAAGGAATCCACGATTCATTCAGGGCATGAGAACACAACCCTCTCCCTACTCCAAGAGGTGACATTAGCTTGGGAACTGGGAGCACAGGAGAGAAAACCCCGCGTCCTCGTGTTCAACAGCAACAGAGAGCAGAATCCAGGAGAGATAAGAAAAGGAATGCTTGCAGAATCTGGGAAAAGCCTCGTGCAGGGGGATGGAGACAAAGAACCAGAACACGCTTTATTTGTGACAAGCTTTCCATCCCGGGCAGCCAAACAGGACATCCTGCCTCAGTTCTCCTTCCTCTCTTTAATTAGAGTAGTGTTCGGGACAGGCTGCCGTTACTGTTGGCTCAGCATTTCCATGATGACAAACCCCTGTTTTCGTGGGTCTTGAGGAACTTGGCCCTAGAAAAATCTGCTCTTAGGGTAGAGCTGCTCAGCCCGGAGAGCGGGGTGGGTTTTGCCTGAGCAGACGTCTCTGTCTGGGATGGGAAACGTGGTACCACTGTGGTTCTATCGTGTCCTGCTCAGTTCATAGGAAGAGATGCGTTTCATTGAATCATGGAATCCTTAGGGGTGGGAAGGGAGCTCGAAAGATCATCCAGTCCAGTCCCCCTGCCACAGCAGCATCACCCAGACCCAGTGGCACAGGAACACAGCCAGGCGGGGCTGGAACGTCTGCAGAGAAGGAGACTCCACAACCCCCCTGGGCAGCCTGGTCCAGGGCTCCGGGACCCTCCCTGGGAAGAAGGTCCTGCTGAGATTGAGAGGGAACCTCCTCTGCTCCAGCTGGCACCCAGTGCCCCTTGTCCTGTCCCCAGATGCCCTTGAGCAGAGCCTGGCTCCATCCTCCTGACACCCACCCCTCCCAGATTGAGAGACAGGAATGAGGTCTCCAAGTTACAGACACTTCTGGGTCTCTAAGTCGCTGTGGAAACCTCTGTGTGCAAATAGACTTCAGAAGAGAGAGATGGGAAGGGATTCTGGACAGAGAAATCATTTCCAGGGCAATCAGATCCTCCACCAGGGATATTTCACTACCTGCAAATAGCACCTGCTAGTACAGACCCCTTGGCTGAAGTTACCCCCCTACTTGGGTCCCCCTAAATAATCTCAGTGACTCCAAGGAGAGCAGATCCCATGGGGTGGCTCAGCCTGTCCTCCCCAGCTGCAGCTCCCCGGGGGCTCCTGATCTCTGTGGTTTCACCTACTGAGCAGCAGTGACAGAAATCACTTGTCCTCCCACTGGCATCTTCATCGCTGCCCTTCCCCTTCGCTCAGGGCTGAGGCTGTCGCCCAGTGCTCTTAGCAATGCCCTGTGCTGGGGAAACTGGTGCAGACGGTGCCTTGTTTGCAACTGAGAGCCAACAGGGGTGGCAAAGTAATCAAAGAGGGGAGCTGAGACCACAGCAGGGCCCCATGGGCAGTGCTGGGAGAGAAGCTGGCAGGCAGTGAGCTGTAGCCAGCCGTGGATGAATGATGATTCTGAGGTCCATCTTTCCCCAGGACAGGCTGGGAGAGGGTTGGGAGCTGCTCAGGGATGATTCCCATGCCACACAGACTCCTTCTTCTGGTCTGAGCTGGGATTTGTGGGATGGTTTTGAGCAGAAGGGTGAGAGAACCCCTCATTCTCATCCCACCCAGGATATCAGAGACAGCAGAGGAGGCACCGCAGCTCCATGCAGCCAACACCTTTGGAGCTGGTGTTGGCTCAAGGGGAGAGAACAGCCTTCCAGCTGAACAAAGGACCGTGATTCCTCCACTCCTGGAAGGAGAGGAAGCAGAGTCCTCTGTTTCCATTGCAGTCCAAGCTGCATCCCTGGTACCCAGAGTGGAGCAGGCTCTGGAAGAGGCTGCACAGCACCATCCAGCTCAGGATACTCCAACGCAGACAGGGTTAAGCTAAACATCCTTCTACCACTCTTCTTTCACTTCCCATTTCAGGAGAGACAGCCCTGCACCCTGCCCCAAGGCCGTGCTGGAGGGATCCCCTCTCTGCTCAGTCATCCCCAGGATCAGTTCTGCTGTGGGATTCAGTCTGTGTTTGCGTCCCCCGTCATCCCTGCCCTGTGATTGTCCCACTAGCCAGGGGACCAGGAGCACTAGCCCCATTGCCATCCCCCATGGTCCCCCATGGTCCCCCATGGTGTGGGGGACCAGAGTGGGGCCAGCAGAGCTGCTACAGACTTTCCTTCTTGGGCTCTGCTGGGGAAAGCAGCTGCTTTGGGGATCTTAGGGGTGGGAAGGGACCTCCACAGGTCATCCAGTCCAACCCCCCTAGAACAAACAGGGCAGCAGCATCCTCAAGCTGACTGGGGCTGTGCAACCCATTTCCCACCCGCTGCAGCAAGGCAGAGCCATCACCCCCCCGCCCTGCCTGGAGAGCTCCTCCACGCAGGAGGAACCCATCCAGCACCTAGACTTGACCTGAGGAGACAGAGGATGCTCCGGCACATCCCACCGGCATCCCTCAGCGCTGCCCACCTCTGCTGGGTACCACGGGGAGAGGAGGCCAAGTTGCATCCCCTACCCAGGGCAGCTGAACCGCAGCGTGGGGTGAGGCAGGGCAGGAAGGGAGCCGGCGGAGATGAGTGTTTCCTGACTCTCGGGAGTGAAACAGCAAAGCGCTGTCACTCAGCGGCCCCCGCAAGTGCAGAGGCAAGATAACTCCAGACACAGCCACCATCACTTCCCCCCTTTGTCCCTGGCTTTTTTCAGGCCTTCCTGAGCAGAAACGTCCCATCTCCGAAGGAATGTCGTTGCTGCCGGCCGCCCATGGAATGATGAGGGGCTGTGCTGCCCGCTCGGCCAGGGAAGGGGTACCCCAGGCACCCCGATAGCCCTGCCCAGGGAGCCTGAGGAGGGTTGTACAAGGTGTCCTGGCATGGTGGGAATGGGATGAGAGGTCTCCTGAGAGCAGGAGGTGGAAAGCAGTTGGGGGGTCACAGTGAAAACAGCACTGAGGCAGCCCCAGCAAAGCACTGAGACCTGAGTACCCAAGTACCTTCACCAGTCCTGAGTACCTTCATTCTGGGGCAGCACTGGTCCCTGCCAGCCTCAGGAGATGTCCTGGCTGGTGGCTGGAGGGTGCTCAGAGGGTGTTTGATGGCTGTGACAGCCTCTCCTACCCCCCTGCCCAGCTCAGGGTATCCTCAAGGGCTGCCATCCCTGGTGGGGGGGACAGACAGCCCCTGACTAAACCCTCTACAGACCCTTCCGAGCTGAAAGGAGGGGGCACTTCCACCCCTTAACCTAGGCTGTGGGTGGGATGATCCCCTGCCAGGGATGCTGTGTGATGGCAACCCCAGTGCCCACCCCAGGAGCACAGCACACGGCGGCAGAGGAGCAGCCCCACAGCAGTGCAAGACAAGAGCTGCCTTCATAGGAACAAGGGGGTGATGGAGCACTCCAAGACAGGGCTCTTGGACCCCACAACCCCAGCATCTCCAGAGCCCTGGAATTCAAGGGGGCAGTTTTATTATCTCCCTCCCCCAGCTCTCAAGGACAAACTAACAGCCACAGAGACAAGGTTTTTCACTGAAAAATCCTTCATGAGAGCTGGTTTCCTCTCCCAACTCATTTCCTGAAAGCAGTTCGTGCTGACAGGGGTGGGCAGGAGCTGCAGGGGCTGGCTGTGTGCGTGCGGGTGCACACACATCCCTTCCACACTCCATGGCCCGGGGTTACAGCCAGGCTGGGCACTCCGTGCCTGGAGGTACCAGGGGATGGGTGCCTGCTGGAACTAAACTGGGGTTTGTTTGGTCGTGTTGAGCATCCACGGGAGGTCCCAGCACCTTGCAGACAGGTCCTGCTGGACACAGTGCAGAGCTCAGCCAGCACACAGCGAGTGCTGGTACAACCAGGAGTGAGACTCGCAGGAGTTTACTCTCCAGCCATAAATATTTGCTCCTGGCTGCAGTTTTCCCAGGCAAAGTTTCAAGCCAGGAGTGATTGCTCAGGGAGTTCGTCCTCCCCTGGCTGTTTACTTTTAGAGTTAAGCACAGCTTTATCCCTAAAGCACCAGCTATTAGCACTAATTATCGGCAACAGCTAATTAAGCAAGCAAACAACAAACACTCATCCTCTAACTGGTGCCACTGGGATGAAGCTGAACACCCAGGGGGAGGGTTTCGGGGAGCATTTAGCGGCCTTCTGGGAGCTGTCAGAGTCTGGGATTTGAGGTTTGGGGGTGCAAAGCCAAGCTCAGAGAGTTGCGGGTGCTGTCTGCTCAGTTTGGGGTGGGTTGGCTGCGGGGTGGCTGTGTCTCTGAGCCCAAGGCAGCTGCAGACAGCACAGAGAATTATTTCACGGAGAAGGTATTAAGAACACTTCAGGTTGCACCTTTCACCTGGCTCAGCAGCCACCCAGCCCAAGAGCAAAGCCGCTCCTCGCCTCCCTTACAGCAACCCAAGCCCAGGTGACTGGGGTGCAGCCACAGCACCCACAGACAGGCTGGTGGAGACAACAACACCCCCATGGATGCAGGAGGGAGAGCTCACATCACCTCCAGAACCAACTCCTGACCCGGAGTTGACTCGGGGAGGGGAGAGGATTTTGCTCCTTTGGGTTGAGTGAGGATGCCCCTGCATCCCCCCCCCCTCCTCTTCAGTGCCTCTGGGGGTGGGCAGGAGGAAAAAGGATCCGCTGGTGCTGTTTGAAGGCTGCGAAGGGAACCAGGCCAGGGGGTTATCCAATCTCTCGGAGCAGACATTTCCGCCCGGCACACCCCAGCGGCACAGTCACTCGGCTTCATTAATAAATCACTAACCCCTCCTGCTGTGGCCACCGATGGGGAGGAAACGGGAGCCCAAGGCGAGCGGGGCCAGGAGCGGGGCGCATGTGTCCAGGGCTGTGCGTGCACAGGGATGGTCACGACCAGCAGACACGCGAAGACACACAGCCCTTCCTCAGCTCACCCGGGCTCTGGTTGCTTAGGAGGGATGCTGAGCTCACACCTTGGACCCTGTGGGCTGGGTGACCCAGGAGCCCAGACACAACCTGGGGATGAGCAGAACCCTTCCTTCAACCAAGGGCTGCAAACTCCTTTCCACCTTCCCAGCTGCTTCTCTGGATGTAGAGAAAGGCAGAGCTCTCCACGGGCTGTGAGGCTCTCCAGGGCATCATTCCAGCCCTAGACAATGGAAGCAGGAATTGTTTCCCCAGGAACATTCCCACCCCTGGCAGGGGCTGTCAGAGGGCTGGGAAAGGCTGTTCCCAAGGGCAGGGAGCGACAGGATGAGGGGACGTGGTTTGGAGCTGGAAAAGGGCAGAGGGAGGCTGGACAGGAGGAACAAGGGCTGGGAGCTGAGGCTGGGGGATCCCTGGAGCAGGCTGCCCAGAGAGGGGCTGGAGGCCCCATCCCTGGAGCCATTCAAGCTCAGGCTGGCTGGGGCTCTGGGCATCCTGGTGTGGGGAGTGCTGGCCCTGCTGGGTGCAGGGGGTTGAACTGGATGCCCTGTGGAAGTCCCTTCCAGCCCTGTGATCCTATGGTTCCATGATCCTGTGAACACAAACACATCAGCCCTGTGGTTGCTTTACAGAACAAACACTGGTGTAACGGAGCAGTGCAGATGTTTGAGCACTGATAACGCAGGGCTGGTCCCACTGGACCCTGCCATGTGCTGCTGCCTGCCACAGGGATCACCACTGGCCATGATCCGTGATCCCCATGGCCCTTTCTCCTTCAACACCTGCTGCAGGGAGCCAGTCTGGATGAGTCAAGGTCTAGTTTGCATCCCCTCATCCCTGTCCTGAGCTGGGGTACCCATGGTCACCCTACAGTGACCCCCATGGGCACCCAGGCACGATGGAGGGCACAGCGTGGGGCAAGGACCACAGCCACACACCCACCCCGGAGCCAGCACCAGCAGGACACGTTGATGCTGGCGTTGGAAGAGCAGCACATGCAGAGGACACTGCTCTCTCTCAGATGCACCCTAACCCATCCCTCAGCACATCCACAGTGCTCTGGCTCTGTAGAGGTTGGACTCAGCTCCGTTGGGGTGACAGCAGACCCCACAGCACCCAGGACTCGCCACGAAGGCTCCTTGGCTAATGAAGAATGACAAGGGCTAGCCAGCCTGTGGCTGCTCAAGACCCACCCTCTAGCAGCGCGATGCACAGAGCTCAGCCTCACACACCGCCTGGACGGGACGTGAAGCAGTAAATGAAGCGAATTCCTGCTACCAGCACCTTTTCCTGTTTTCCTACTCCAACAGATCCCGCTTCCCGCAGTCCTTGACCCCTGGGATCAGGCTAGAAAGGATGCAACAAACTGGCCCCCTCCAGCCCGAGATCACGCGGGGTCGGCTGGGCTGGGGGCTGCCCCGGGTGCCCCGGGTGTTTGGCCATCTGTGCAGACACAAAAGCCACCCGATGCCTCCAGAGCAGCCCCGGCTGCGGCTTCCTCTGGGGACAGGATCCGAGAGCTGAGAGGGGGGGGAAAGAGCAGCAGAACAAAGCCCAGCCCAGCGCGGGAAGGCAGAGCAGAGCCTTTGATGCAGAAGTCCTCTCTTTGAGTCACTCTGAGCAAGAGACCAGGGTTGGGTCCTCCTCTCTGGTTCCCAGCACTGTGGTAGTTAGATCGCAGCTGCTTGGCTCGCAGAGGTGGAACCAAGATGCTCAAAGCTCGGGGCTTCCCCCCAGAGAGGGGCTGGAGGCCCCATCCCTGGAGCCATTCAAGCTCAGGCTGTCTGAACCTCTGGGCAACCTGAGTGCTGGCCCTGCTTGGTGCAGGGGGGTTGGACTGGATGCCCTGTGGAGCTCCCTTCCCACCCCATGATTTGTCAGGGGGGTTTTGCCAGTGCAGCCCTTTTCACCCAGCAGGGCTCATCCAGACCACCCAGCAGCACCAGCCAGCCCTTCAGAGACACCATCAATAGCTCCACAACAGGGCTCAACTCCCACAGAGTAGACGTGAGGCCGGGCTACCACACCAATTCTGTGCTCAGAGCCCATCTCCGAGGGCTCAGCCCTCCTCCAGCACACGCACGGCTGAGCGCTCTGCAAAGCCCAGGTCGCAGGAGCTCACCCCTGCTCCCACTCCACAATCAGCACCAGAGAAAAGTCTCCCCCTCCCAGTTGCGTGGGGCTCCCAGCTCCAGTTACAACACACTTAATCCTCAAGCCAGTCTGAGGGAGGCTGCAGCTCAGGACTGGTTCCATGACCCAGTTGTGAGGCAGCTCCGGCCCCGCTGAGCTCAGAGATGCTAAATTCATTGTAATTGGACCCCCGCTGCCTTCACCTCTCCTTGTGACGGAGAGGCCCTGTGCAGTGAATTTTCCAGAGCTGATTCCCAAACCACCCAAAGCCCAAGGTTTGGGGGGTTGGGGGGGAATCTTTCTTCCTTCCCCTCTGTGCTGGGGAGGTCTGAGCCGGCCGTATCAGCTGCAAAGCCAAGGATATCACATCCACCCGTTCCTGGTTTATCCCAGAAGGAAACTGGGACTGGGGTTAGATAAGGATGGACCTCCCGCAGGGGCAGCAGAGCTGTGCACTCCCTCTTCCTACTTTTGCTTTTTATTTTGGGGATCTTGAACAGCAGCTCTGCCTCACGAAGCCCTGGGATATGGGGAGTGGGGGGGAGAAGATGCTGCATCACAGCCCAAGGAGCCTCTGCTGCTAAACAGCTCTGCCTTTACGTGGGTTGAAGTGACTTGCCCACACGCAGCAGCCAGCTGCTGGGCAATGTAAATCCATCCTGGGACAGCAGGGAGTTGGTAACGCATCGTCCCCCCATGGGCAAGAGGCTGCCTGAAGGGGCTGCAAAGGCTGCTGGCCTCTGGTTCATTGAATCCCAGACTGGTTTAGGTTGGGGGAGGCCTCAGAGCTCACCCAGTGCCAACCCCCTGCCATGGGCAGTGGTGCCTCTCACCAGTCCAGGGTACCCAGAGCCCCATCCAACCTGGCCTTGGACACTGCCAGGGATGATGGAGCAGCCACAGCCTCCCTGGGCAACCTGTGCCAGGGCCTCAGCACCCTGATTAAACAATTTCCTCCTAATCTCTAATCTAAATCTCCCCTCTTGTAGCTTAAAGCCATTTCCCCTCATCCTATCTCTCCAATCTCTCACTACTATCTAGTTTCTCCACGTCAGCCACCACCTGCTTTAGCCTGGGGAGACTGGAGGCTCCCTGGGACAGGGCTGTCCCCATGGCCATAGGGTGATGCTCCCAGGGGTTCTTTTGCTCTAGAAAGAAGTGATTTCCCCATCTCTGAAACCCTTCTACTCTTTGCCAATGCAGGTGAGTGCTCCCTGGCAGCTGCCATCCTCTGCAGAGCAGCTTTGGAGGTCCCTCTCACAAAAGCAGCAAAGCAGGGTGAGAGACCCTGAAAGGAAAGGAAACAGATGCTAAGGGAACCCTGTAACAGCCTGATTTCATCACCAAACCCCTCTGAGGACAAACCCAGCCGGAGAGAGAAGCATCTCCTCATCCTCTTGGGGGATTTATAGAACCCCAGTGTGTTTTCCTGAAGTCCCCAGGCTCACACAGCACAGCCAGTGGGGTGAGCTCTTGGGGGAACGTGAGTCACCGGGATAGAGCCTGGGGGAGAGCGGGTCCAGGGGGTGATGGGGAGCACCCTCATGGGAAGCAGACCTGCTCCAGGCATCTTTCTGATGTAGCTAGACCTTCCATCTGCATGGAAACAGTTTGGGTTCTCCTAAAAATCCCAGAGCACCTTCCCTGAGCTGCCCAGGACCCAACCCAACCCCCTCCATGTGATGGCAGAGCTCAAGGCTCTGCTGTCACTGCACATAGGAGGGCAGGATGTGTCCCAGGTCTGGGGTCAGCAGGGAAGAGCTGCCTTGGCGTGAGATGCCCAGACACTGGAGGAAGGAGGTGGTGTTTGCCTTCCTTTGAACTACAACCCCTGGTGAAGGGGTCAACACCAGAGCCTTCTCCAAACACGCTCCATGGATCCAGCGTGTCACATCCAAACAGGGCAACGGCGGCAGAGTCGGCACCTCATCTCATCAAGAGGGTTCTGCAGAGCTTCTTCCCCCCAGAGCTGGGTTGATGGGCTGTGGGGCAAAGGCCTGGGACTGGAGGCATGGGTTGTGGCTCCCTGGCGTTGGTATGGCATCAGGGACAGCGGGGCCATGTCCCCACCGACGCTGCTTGGAGCTACTGTCAACGAGGGCTGTGCAGAGAGCCCTGGATTCTCCTGCTGTCCTGCTTCCTCCACCTTGTTCTGTATCCAGGAACCTGTGTGTGCCCTGCCCCAGGCACCCATCAGAGAGCAGCATAAGGGTGTCTGTTATGGGAACTGCACCCCAGGATCACACCGAGCACCTTCACAGGCAGCAGTCAGGTCAGAGGGGTGATTCTTACTGGCACCACAGGCCCCCCAGCCTCTCTTCCCCTTCCTCCCAGTGCCTGACCCCAGCTGATAACCCCAGAAAGCTCCCTGTGACCCAGAGGAGCTGAGAGAGGGGAAAGAGGTTGACTTTTAACCCCCCCTGCTGTGCTTCATCCTCCTCCTAAACATACCAAACCCTCCCTGGCTGCCTCCTCTCTACACCAAACCCATCCATCTCCTGCTGCTGGAGGGGCTGCCGGGGGTGGAGGTCCCCAGGTCCTCCCATGGGCTCATCTGATAGTGAGGATGAAAGAGATTGGTCATTCACAGCCTTAACCTGGGCCCACAGTCCCCTCCTCACCCTGTCCCGTGAGCAGGACCCCAGCAGCAGGTCCCTGGCCATCGTCTTGGTGAGGCTCCATCACTCGGATGTGACAGGGCTGCTCAGGGCTTAAAGCACAGGCCTTGGCCAAGTCACCGAGTGAGACAGACCCTGACCCCATCCCCTCTCACCCTGTCTGAAAGGAGCCAGCGAGCAGCCCCACACCCAGCTGGGAGCTGGCGATGAATGGGGGGCTTTGATGTGGAGGGGAGAGGGAGGCGTCCTGCACAACCCCTTATCTTCACCCCTTTTCTTTAGCCCTGGTGTGAATGAGTGGTGTGGGAAAATCACTGTGCAGGGCAGGAAAGGAGGGGCTTGGGACCCCCACAACCACAGGATAAGAGGGCTAGAAAAGGGGAGAGTTATGCTGGCCACGAGGAGAAAGCTCTTGAATCTGAGGGTTGGGGATCCCTGGAGAGGTGGTGGAGACCCCATCCCTGGAGCCATTCAAGGTGAGGCTGGCTGGGGCTGTGGGCAAGCTGGTCTTTGGATGGCACCTCACCTAGCCCAGCCCCACTAGGACAACCCCCTCATCTCCAACCAGACCAGATGGCTTTGAGCTCCATCACGCCTGACCGATCCCCCATCCTCCGTCTGCCCTCCTCCGGTGCCTGCAGGAGCATTCCCACTGGCTGTTCCCACTCAATCCCTCTCATTCAGGTCGGGGCAGGCTCTAACGAAGCCCCCCCAGCGTGGGGAGGGATAATTATCCTTGTGCTGCAGGAACTGCCCTCGTTCTTTGTTGTTCATACAGGACAGGGTGTTCCCAGCCCTATGAATCAGCGTAAGGGATCCCAGCCCCGATCCCGCCAGGCGCTCGGTGGGAGTTGTGCAAAAAGGGTTTGCAGCGTCTGGGACTAAAAATAGACCCTGATGGGATGAGGAGGAGGAAGAAAGAGCCAGAGACAGGAAGGGGAGTGAAGTTCTTTGGGTGGAGCAGGAGCTGCCTGTACTGCCTGGGGCTGCCTGTACTGCCTGGGGCTGCCTGTACTGCCTGTATCTGCCTGTACTGCCCGCTCTGCTGTGTCCCGGTGCCTTAGGAAGGAAAAGCACACCCCACCGTGGCTGCTCGCATGTGTAGAATCCTAGACCCATGCAATGGGTTGGGTTGAAGGCACTTCCCAAGCCCCTCTGGTCCAACTCCCTGCAGTAAGCATCCTCAACCAGAGCTCAGTGCCCCAAGGTCCAACCTGACCTGGGATGATTCCAGGGATGGGGCTTCTCCCACCTCTCTGGGCAGCCTGGGCCAGTGAACTTGTTGGAGCAGTTTGTGTTGAGGATGTCCCTCATGGAAAAGCACCCTCAGTGCCACCCTGCAAGGGGACATCAGGTCTTTCCAGCAGGAAAACCCTAGAGTGAAGGAATGTAGGGGCTGGGAGCTGCCCTTCACATGTCACTGCTCCCCAAGGGGAGAGGCAGCAGGGAGGAGAGGAGAGAGCTGCTGAGAGGGGGGTTATCCTTCTCCTCCTCCATGAAAGTCTGGAAAGATGTTGAGCTTTTGTGCAGGAAAATCCAGGACTGGGTGACAACCAGCTGAACGGGAGCCAGCAGGGTGCNTAGGTTGGCTGTTAGGAAGCCCTTCCTCCTGGAAAGGGTGCTCAGAGCCTGGACTGGACTGCCCAGGGCAGTGGGGGAGTCCCTGTGTCTGGAGGTGTTGAAGGACAGCCTGGCTGTGGCCCTGAGTGCCCTGGGGTGGTCGCTGGGGGGATGTTAGGTGCTGGGCTGGGCTGGAGGAGCTCAGAAGGCTTCTCTATCCTCAGTAACTGCGATTCTGTGAGAAGTCAGCTAGAACAAGGAGCAGCAGCATCTCCCGGCGACAGGAAGGTGGAG
The DNA here is from genome assembly GCA_013397515.1 of Upupa epops. Taxonomy (NCBI): domain Eukaryota; kingdom Metazoa; phylum Chordata; class Aves; order Bucerotiformes; family Upupidae; genus Upupa; species Upupa epops. The sequence goes on from VZRI01004889.1 coordinate 50,481, forward strand.
TGGGAGAGCCGCGATAGCCCGAGCTGGAAGCTCCCTCCGAGCAGAAGTTTCTTCAGTTTTCTAAAAAAATTAAGAGATTCAGAGCTGCGAAAGGAGTGGAGCTGTTTGCTCAGACTGAGGCAGAGGCTTCAAAGACGAAGGGGAAGGAGGAAGGGTGCTGTTAAAGCATCGAAAACCCTCTGCGCCAGAGCTCTCTACGAGCCAGCTGAGCGCTGGGGCTGCGCAGCGCTCGGGTTCAGGGTTCCCCCTACGCGATGCGCTGGTGGGAAATGGGTTTTTCCTGGAGAACTTGGTCCCCACCTCCTAAACTACAGAGAAAAAGCCTTTCAAGGCTGTTAAACAGCCCCCGAGAAAGAAAGGAAGGCTTTCCCAGGGAGGATCCCGGAGCCCTGGACCAGGCTGCCCAGGGGGGCTGTGGAGTCCTTCTCTGAAGAGGTTCCATCCCCGCCTGGCTGTGTTCCTGTGCCACTGGGTCTGGGTGATCCTGCTGTGGCAGGGGGACTGGACTGGATGATCTTTTGAGCTCCCTTCCCATCCCTAAGGATTCTGTGATTTCTTGTGGAGTAGGATGTTTGCACAATAAACCAGCAGAGACCCTCTTTGGGGTCTGAGTTCATCTACAGAGCAGAAACATTCATCTCTCCCCTCATTNTCGTGTGGAGCAGGACGTTTGCACAATGAACCAGCAAAGAGACCCTCTTTGGGGTCTGAGTTCATCTACAGAGCAGAAACATTCATCTCTCCCCTCATTTCTCCCCCCTCACCCTCACCCCAAGCACTGGTCATGGCACCAAACAGCCTGGCAGGGCCCACTGTAGCTGCCACTGGGTGAGATGGTGGTGATGCTGGTGCAGAAAGAGCCTTCCACAAGCCCCAGCTCCCTGCGGCTGCTGAGGTTCTCGCTCTCGCAGGCTGGCCCATGTGTTTCTGTTTAGTGTCTCCGTGTGCCAGCGCAGCCCCCATCCACTCTGTCTGCAGAGAAGCTGCAAATTTGAGGTTGATTTGGTGGGCTGGAGCCTTGGGGGGATTCCCAGCTGCCTTTGAAATAGTCACAGGGTCTGAAAGGTTCCCTCAGGCGTGGGGCCATGTGGTCCAGGAGAGATGCTGAGGTCGGAGGGGTGGAGGAGGACACAGAGAGAAGCTCAGGAGGATAGAGACTCTAAATGTGGTTAAGAAAGGGGAGAATCCAGACAGCAGTGGGATGGGCAGTCCCACCCCACCACCCCTACCACCATCCCTCCACCTCACCCCCACCAAGGGCTGCTCACTCCCCTCACGGTGGGGCTGCAGGACCCTGCCCAGCCCACCACAGCCCAGATCACAGCAGATTCATCCAGACCCCAATTTTCCATCCCCTTTACACTCCTACATAGCTCAGCATCCCCAGCCCACCAGCACAACCCCCTCTCTCCACGCAGCAGAGCCCCAGCAAGCTCCGACCACCCCAGCAATGCCTTGACCTCCACGTTTTGTCCTCCTGTGCAACCTGACAGCAGCTTTGGCTGAGCCCAGCAGCTCCAGTCCCCAGTCCCCATCCACCCCCCACCATCACCTC
>VZRI01004889.1:53388-64248 GCA_013397515.1 Upupa epops
TCTCAGCAGGACCTTCTTCCCAGGGAGGGTCCCGGAGCCCTGGACCAGACTGCCCAGGGGGGCTGTGGAGTCTCCTTCTCTGCAGAAGTTCCAGTCCCACCTGGCTGTGTTCCTGTGCCACTGGGTCTGGGTGATCCTGCTGTGGCAGGGGGACTGGACTGGATGATCTTTCCAGGTCCCTTCCCATCCCTAAGGACTCTATGAGTCTGTGATTCCTGAGGGAGCTCTAAAGCAAAAAGCTGGTCCCTTCTGAGTCCTGATCCCTCTCCCACAGCCGGTTCCTGGGCCGCTCTGCCTCTTTAAGGCACAGCCAGGCTGGGGAGCCGGTTGCTCTTCCCAGCCTCCAGTGACCTGCCAGAGTCAACTTAGCTGAGAGTAATTAGTGTGGTTATCAGGGGAAGAGGTGGATTAATGTGGGAAAGTCATTGATGAAGGCAGAGAAGGGCAGATGCTTTCCTGGAGTCCCCAATCAATACAGACCTTGGAGGATGAATGAGGGCTTCAAAGAGAGGCATCGGCAGACGGCTGAATGCTGTTAGTTCCCGAGTGGCTGCTCTGCCTGGAGCGATGGACGAGTGAAATATGGCACAGGGCACCCCGCACGCTCTGGCAATTATCCCTGCCTTGTGCCTCTGGAGGAGCCTCTGCCCATGAGGGAGAAGGATGCTGGTGGGGTGGCTACCAACGATGCAGAGGTGGCTGTGAATTTGCTCTCAGCTCCTCCAAATTTTGGACCCTTTTAGCCCTCCAGCTCTACCCCCCATCCTTCCCTTCCCAGGAGGGGGAGTGGACACCAGCGACCACCAGTACCCAGGGCTCTCTGGGGTAGCCACAGCCCTCAAAGTGTCCCACGCAGGGCCACGGGCAAGAGAAAATCCTACAAGGCAGCTGCTGAGCCTGAAACACCCGGAGCCGCCAGCTCTCGTGCCCTGTAGCCATGCCCTGGTCACCACACAATGCGCTGCTGGCTGTGCCAGCATCCCCTCCTCCCGCTCCAGTTCGCTGCTTTAATGGTGGGATGAAGAATGTGGGTCAGGAAGAGCCGGGAGGAGCTGCTGGGAGGCTGCAGCGGGTGCAGGGGACACGCTCCACTGGTTAGCAGTGACACCAGGCTGGTGGCCACCACCACATGCCTGCAGTGGCCATGTCCCCGTGCTCAAAGCTCACCTCTCTCAAGGTAAAGCTGTGCTGGTTTCCCAGGTGTAAAGATGGGGTTTTCCTTGCCCTCAAGGAGAAACTGAGGCACGGGGCAAGGAAGCAGCTTCCCCAAAGTCTTGCCTTGACAGGAGGAGATCAAGGCAGCTCTGCTCTACCTACTGGTGGATGGGTGCTGAGCCACACGGGTGGCTCCTGGCACCCAGGCTGCTGCCCACGGTGGCCCTTTGTGCTGTCTAGAAGAGCGCAGCCACACGTGGCTAGCGACCATCTGGTCCCTGGTGCCCAGATCCCGCACGGGATGGGGAAGCAGAGCTGCTGTTGACCCTGACACCAGCAGCAGGACAGGACCCACTGCACCCCTGCTCTGCCACCCACCTGCAGCACCCAGCACCTTTACTCGAAAGCCGAGCTGGCTGTCACAGCTCTGAAAGAAGAGAGGAGGGGGTGGAACACAAAGCCTGTAGGGTTGGGTAGGTTTTTTGATTCACTTTTTACTCTCCTCCTCTCCAACCCCAGCTCCCCGGGCCCCTCCTGTGTCATCCCTGCTGGAATGTGCCTGCAGATTCCTGGCTGGCTCCTTGCGTGCTGCTGCCGGCTTCTCCTCTGATTGTTTGCAGCGATTGAGCTTTTCCCACACTCGGGATCATGGTTAGGAATCACCGGTGGCTCCTTGCCCGGCTCCCTATCAGCCCCCAGCGCAATGTGCAAGCGCAGGCTCGGGCGAAGGAGCAGCCGGCGGGGTGAAGTGGGTGCTGCGTGACTTGGCCCTGAGTCACTGCTCTGATCCCAGTTCAACACCTGCACCCAGCACCTCCTGTCCCACACAGTGGGCATCGCTGAGGGCATCGCTGGGTTTGACCCAAGGACTGAGCAGACGCTGGATGTGGAGATGCTGTTCTCTCGCTATTTCCTCCTTGCTTCACCCTCGCTCTCTGTTTCACAGCCCAGACGCAGCCCTGGGTGCTGCACAGTCGCAGGGTTAGGGAGGCTTCAGGTGCAAACAAAGGTGATGGAGCCACAGGGATGATGAAGGGAGAGAAGCATCTCTCTGGTGAGGAAAGGCTGGGGGAGCTGGGTCTCTTCAGCTGGGAGGAGACTGAGGGGTGACCCCATGAATGTTGATCACTGTGGGAAGGGTGGGGGTCAGGAGGATGGAGCCAGGCTCTGCTCAGGTGTGATTTTGTGGGGCAGTGGGGTCAAGCTGGAGCAGAGGAGGTTCTATGGAGATAGCAGGAAAATCTTTTTCCCTGTGAGTGGGACAGAGCCCTGGCCCAGGCTGCCCAGAGGGGCTGGGGGGTCTCCTCCTCTGTAGAAGTTCCAGACCCACCTGGTTGTGTTCCTGTGCTGCTTGGTCTGGGTGATCCTGCTGTGGCAGGGGGATTGGAGTGGATGATCTTTCAAGGTCCCTTCCGATCCCTAAGGATTCTAGGATTCTATGATCCAGGCTTCCCAAAGCTGAAGCAGCCTCCATCCACTCCCATTAATGGACTACAGCCACTCCATGGAGTAGTTAATCCTTCTCTTTAAAAGGGCAAACTGCTCACAATTCAGACCTCAAGGCACCCACCTCCAACAAACCAGCACATCACCCCCTCAGCCCATTCCTGCTCCCTCCGAAGAACCAGCACCCCGATCCCAAGGACCCTCAAGCCCTCCAGGACCAGGCAAGCAGGGACTTTCCAGAGGTCACCCCTAGTGCTCAGCACCCTGCAGCCTCCCGTAGCCCATCCCAGCTCTAATCTGAGGGCCCAGGGCTCTGAGCATGAATAAACTTAGCTGTTATTTGCAAACAACTCGCCCGCAAGTGCTCGACAAACAAACCCCCGTAATTAAACAAATAACAGGAGCCCTCTCTCCCGATCCGCAGCGACTTCTGTTTGAACTGGTTTATTGCGAAAAGTTTGGGTTGAGCTGAGGGGAAGGGCTGAGTGCAAGGAGAAATAAAATAACCATCACCCAAACATCAGGGAAAGAAGGTCCGGATGGGCGGCTGCCAAGGCTCAGCCTCCTATCGCTGCTGCTCCCATAGGAAACCCCCCTGGACCCACTGGGAAGGAGGCAGCCGCAGCATCACTCTCTGTCCTGCTGCTATCGCTAAGCAAACACGGGGGGGAAGGTGGGTGTCAGCAGCTTCTTCAGCCCCATCAGAAGCTCCAGATGTTAACACTCTCGGTTAAGCCCTGACTCTAATTGCGGCAGAGCAGGTCATCCCCATCCCCGCAGCCTTTGGGGTCCCTCACCCCTCAACCCCGAGCTGGCTGTGCAAGGGGTGACACAGGGTTCTCCATGAGGGAAGTCCCCCAGGGGGTGCTTTGCCACTCAATTTAGAATCATAGAATCATTAGGGATTGGAAGATCACCCAGTCCAACCCCCTGCCACAGCAGGATCACCCAGACCAAGTCCAGGGGGTTTCAAACGTCTCCAGAGAAGGAGACTCCACAAACTCCCCCAGGCAGCCTCTTCCAGTGCCCACTCNGCTAGAGCTAGGGCAGCCCCACTGCAGAGTGTCCCCCACAGCAGCATCTTCCCACCCTCACCCCCCCCCACCCCAGCTCTCAGCTCTCCAGCCCTGTAGTCTCTCCGATTTAGGTACCACATCTGGGGGGTTCAGTCCATCCTTCTCCTGCCTCTGCTGCAGTCCTGCTGGCTCCAGGAGGGCTGGAGCAGCAACCCCCCTGGTTGCAGAGCCCGGCCCAACTCGCTGCACACGCTGGCACACGCAGCCCCGACCCAGCGCGGCTGGCAGTCCTTATCGCGTTTGCTCAGTCGCTGCCTCCTTCCCCACACAATCAGGGTCAGGGAGCACAGGGACATTTGGGTTCTTGCCATCCCGCTTGGGGTCGGTTCAGTTTTTGTTTCCATCTTCCTCACCAGGAAATCCCAGTTCCCTTTATCCAGCAGCCTCAATGCGAGGTGGCCCGACGGCTGGGTTTTGTTAGTAGCCACCGCTTCACCGCCAGCCCCTCTGGCTCCTTCCAGAATGGGAGATCGATGGAATCAACAGGTTTTCACCTCTTTTTTTTTAGCACTTTAAAGGGTTTTTTGGAGAGAGAGCACAGTCCTTTCCCCTGGGGAGGGTGGGGAGTGAAATCCTGCCCAGCAGCGCATCCACCGGGACATCCAGGATGCTTGGGCTTTTGAAAGAAACCTTTTAGTTTCTGTCAGACAAAACAACCCCAGGACAAATCCTCTGAGTGTTTATTTTTAACCCTTTCTGCCCCAGCCGTCTGAGCCCTGGCCGTTTCAAACAGGAGCTCCTCACCTTGCAGCTCTCCTCAAACGATGCTTTAATGGGTTGAGATGGTGGAGGGGGGAAGAGGGTTGTTTTAATTAACTTAAAATCCAACCCAAATTGGTTTCTCTGGTCCCCAAGGAAAAACCTTTTAATGTTTAGTTTTGCTTAAAAATGTGGGGTTTACAAAAAAAAAATCACCCAACAAGCCTCCTCCTGCCCTCCCAGCTTGGCCATGCCAGCAGCCCTGGAGCTGCCCCCACCTCATGCCCAGTGCAGCTCCATCTGTGCAGGAGCTCACAAGGCTGCTGCATTCAGCCTCCCCTGGCCTGGGGAACCTCAAAGGTCTCGGCTGCCAGCAGGCTGGGTGTGCACGTAGGCAGTGGAAGAAGAGGTCAGAGAGGCCCTGTTGATGTCACTGCTGGTGTCACCTAGGAGAAAGCGGTGACGGGGAGCTCAGTCTTATTAGGCAGCAGAGCACCCACACACGAGAAACCCTCGGAGTTATTAGTGCATAGGAAACCAGGGTGGTTTCCTGTCTCTGCTCTGCAGCTCCTGGTGCTGCTAGATGGACCCCAGCTCCATCCATGCCAGCTCTCACACACTGCTGTGCCATGGGGGTCACGGCAGCTCTGCCCATGCAGGAGGCACCAGCAGCCCCCACCACTGTGATCCCTGTGGCTGTGTTGAACTCTCACATCCTCTGCTGATGACTGCCCAGTGCCCAGGGCCAGGTTCTCTATGAAAAGGGGGTTCCAGACCTTCCCACGATGGTGCCAGTCTCCAGTAGCCGAGATGGAGGCACACGCTCCCCTGAGAGCTGAAGGTTGGGCCATCTCCTTGGCTTGGGCATAGCAAGAGGTGAGGGCAGTCACACTGAGGGGACTGGTGGTCCTGGTGGCACCAACCATCAGGCTGTGATCTCCACAAACTCCTGATGGCAACATGGCCCAGGCAGGAGAGCAGCACTGGCCACCAAATGCCTCAGGCTGGCTTGTGATGGAGAGAGTCACTCCATGCCAAGCCATGCAGTGCCACACAGCTGGCTGAGCCATGCTGTGCCATGGTGGCCAAGCTCTGGTGCAGCTGAGGAGCCCTGTGGACATGAAGGGCCAGGGCTCTGCAGGCCAGCGCTCGCTGGGGCTGGGAGTCGGGATCTCAGCACCCTGTGTTCAAAGCCCTGGGTGCCTGGGGCCCTCAGCGCTGCGCTGGGTGCAGAGCAGGCTGGCCAGGGTTTGCAAACCCACTGGGTGATGGAGGAGCCAGCAAGGGAGGGGTGAGGGAGCAGCCTGCCTTGTAATTGCGTTAATTAACCAGGCTGGCTCCCTGCAGGATCCCACAGTGAGCGCTCACCTAGGGCAGGTGCCTCAGCAGCCCCTACCCTGGCTGTGTCGCCATCCCCATCCCGGTGGGACCATCCCAGGGCCCAGGGAGGGCATTGAGGCACCATCCCTGGTTGGGTTTGAAGATCATTTAGATGTGGTGCTTAGAGACAGGGGTTACAGCCCAGGGAGGGGGTGGAGGCACCGTCCCTGGAGGACTTCAACAAAGGGGCAGAGGTAGTGGTTGGGGGTCGTATAGAGTGGGCAGTTGGACCTGAAGGTCTTTTCCAGCCTGGATGATTCTAGGATTCTATGATTCATGGTGAAGTGGGCAGAGTAGGGTTACTGGTTGGACTTGATGAGCTCAAGGGTCTTTTCCAAGCTGAATGATTCCATGATCCTATGATCCAGCCAGGTCTGGGCCCCATTCTGTGGCTCCCAACCAGCTCCCCCATCCCCACCAGACAACAAGGGTCACATCTGGGCTCACCCCGACCTTGATGCCTTGAACAGGATGAGAAGCACAGAGCAGCCACACACCGATCCCTTGCCAGGCTGTTGGTGAGAGAGGGCTCCTGGTGATGCTCAGCAGAGTCCCTGCATCCCGTCAATCAACGGGGCATCAGCACAGGGCGCCGCTGCCGCTGAGCTGTGCAGGAGCAGGCAGGGTGGTGTGTGTGGGATCTGACCCTGGGGCGTTTGCTCAGCCCGTGTCGAAGTGACGCAACGGAAAGCGGCAAGCAGGAGCGTGCCTTGCCCCTACATGCAGCTCTTCCAGCTCTAGGGCTCGATGCTGCAGATAAACGGCCTTGATGGGACAGCCAGACAAGTTCCGACACTGCTTCCCAGTGCCTGCTGCCAGCTTCAGAGCGTGAGAAAATACCGGGCAGAGAGGGAAGGATCAGCCTTGCACGGATGTTTAGAGATGATTGATATTTTTATGGTGAAGCTGGGATTTTTGGGTTCCTCCATCCCTCCACGTGGCAGGTTTCTAGGCTGGGGCTTGCACGCACGTGTTCGGCACTGCGCTGCCCACGGGTGCTCCGCGACAAGCCAGGGGTAGGGCTGCACCCCGACTTCTTGTCTGGGGTGCAGGCACCCGTCGAGACTCCGCGTGGCTCCACAGGTCTGGTCCCTTCCCCCTGCTTCTCTCGCTGGTTGAACCCCCAGGCTGCTTAGGATGGACACTCAAGGGTTAGGGAGTCTGCAAGGAAAGGAAAGCACTGTACAGTAAATCGAGAGGGGCAGCAAAAGCACAAGACACCCATGGGTGTCTCTGCACCCTCCGTGGTCGGGGACCCACAGAGCAGGTGTCTGCAGGGAGCTGGGAGCTGCCCCCAGCCATAGGGAGCAGCTATGGGAGAGGGCTCTGGGTAAACAACAGTAAAGACAACGCGTTGCTCCTCAAACAGGCAGTGAAACAACCTTTGCAGCAGCTCTGGGTGATGGTGCTGTGGAGATCGGGGGGTCCCAGGGCAGCCCCACTCCCCTCCCTGCAGCTCCAGCACTGGGGGAGATACTGAATCCTGGAGGATGGCACTTAGCAGCTGGCTGGGGGTGACCTGACCCTTCTGGAGATGCTCTAGGGCATCACATTCAGCTCCTTTCCCCAGTTTCACACCAGTAAGGAGACAGAAACCAGCTCCCAGCTGGTAGCAGGTTGTGGGACATGTCCGGGCACAAACCAGCTCCCTGCTGCAGCCGAGGAGCCACCGCCTGCTCCAGAGATGCTGCTGTGGGGTGAGCAGGAGCTCTGGGACAGGCACCCAGCAGAGCTCTGTGCCCTTCCAGCTCTCTCAGGAGAGGGGGACAAAGTCAGAAAGGCAGCTCAGCTCCCTGGGAAAGCTCTGCCTGCTGTTGGGTCCTGCATCCCTGGAGGGTGGCTGCAGGAATTCAGCCTGATTGTCAGTAGAAATAAAGGCTGAAGGAGCCCAGCTCTCTCCCTGTGCTCCTCCAGCAAGTTGTGGCATGAGCAGAGCTCCGGTGAGAGGTCCTTGTCCACTGGGAAACAGCCCATCCTGCCTGCTAGGACCCCACTCGCAGCAATCGCATCCTTTATGGGGTCCCAGGTCCCCTGGAACCAGCTGCTCTGGGGTGGTCACCACCCAGCACTCAGGAAGGACACGTGTTCCAGGAGGATGCAGGCTCCATCCAAAGCCTGAACATCCTGGAGCAGCTTGTCAGCACTTCCACTGGGACACGGGTCAGGAGCAGACGAAGCCAACTGGAGGAAGGTCTGCTCCTTCCCAGCCCTCGGTGCCCTCCCCATGTGAGGCTGCCACTGCAGGAGGGGAGGTTTTCCTAAAGAAAAGTGAGTCTGAGCCAGAGGCAGCAGGAATTGAGCTGAAAAGACACATCCTGCCTCAAAACCCGTGTCCCTGCAGACACTCAGGGCAAGGAGAACCTCGTGGCCAAGCAGCCTCAACCCCAGGAGCATCTTGAGCAGTGGCTGCTCCAGAGCAAAGCAGGGAGGGAAATCTACCTGGAGATAGGATGGAACTGGGTGCTCTATCAATGAATCGAGGACCTGCACGTGGTCCCTATGATTATTTACATCCCAGGGTGCAAAAGCAACAGCCAGGCAGCTCGGAAGCCAGGGCAGGGCACGCAGCCTTTGCCTGCAGCGCTCCCGGCTAACGCGTGGTTCCTCCTGGGTGCCGGAGGTCTGCTCTCGCCTCCTTATCGGCATCGGGACACGTGTGGGTTTTGGATGGGGAATGGTGCCTGCGGGCGCTCCACCTGCCAGCTGCCCTCCCCGTGGAGAAGGAGGCTCCACACCGTGGGATTTCTCCTCTTCCAGAGCAGCGGAGGGGGAAGCGGCTGTGCCCGGGCACGTCCCCGCGGCAGTGCTCGGCTGCCCCAGGCTCTGGGGGTGCTCACCTCCGTGGATGTGTGCTCACCCCAGGAACACATCCCAAATCAGGCCTTTCCTCGTGTCCTACTCAAGCTGGGATTGTAGGGGAGTCTGAATGGGAGGAGGGTTCTGCCTAGAGATGAGGGAGATGGGTTCTGTCCAGAGATGAGGGAGATGGGTTCTGCCTACAGATAAGGAGAGTGAGTTCTGTCCAGGGATGAGGAGAGTGGGCTCTGCTTATAGAAGAGGGAGATGGGTTCTGTCTGGAGATGAGGGTGATGGGTTCTGCCCAGAGATGAGGACAGTGGGTACTGCCCAGAGATGGAGGAGGTGGGTTCTGCTCAGCAGGAAGTCTCAGGGCAGGCCAGCCCCTTTTGCATCCCTCAGACACCTGCATGGTTGAACCCTGCTCTGTTCCCTCTGCAGCCCCCGATGCTGTTTCTCTGCAAACCCTAAAGCTCTCTCCACGAGGGCTGTGATCCTGCAAAGTCCCTCAAAAGGACAGGAGCAGGGTAGCCCAACCTTCACACCATCTCATTTTAGGGGTGGACCTGTCAGTGTTGGGTTTAGGGTTGGACTCCCATGACCTTTTCCAGCCTAGAAGAGTCTCTGCCTGTCAGACACTGATCTGCAGATACAGGAGAGCAGCAGCCTGTCCACATCCTCTCTGTGAGTGATGCCAGCAGCGCCAGAGGGTTTGGCAGGTCCCTGCTGTCCCTGCCACCACTGCGCTGGCCTGGGGCAACGAAGCACCTGACACATGAGCTCACCTGGAAAGCCCCAGCCAGCAGTGCCAGGACGAGCAGAGAAGCCACTCAGAGCTGCCCCAGCACTTGTACAGTCACCTGCTCTGTTATAGAGGGCTCGATGCTGCCCCAGTGAGCAGCATCGGGCTGGGGCTGGTGGTACCAGAGCTGGGGCAATGCCTTGGGACAATAAGTTGGGAGTTGAAAGTTACACCAGGAAAACAGCTGGCTGGGAGCTTGCCACGGCTCATAAATAAATAGGAGACGAGCCCTGACGAGTCCGACCCGTAGCACCGGTGACACAACCCCCCTCTCTTCATCCTGCCCTTTAAAAAGCCCTGCAAGTGCCGAGGGAGGAAGTCTTTGCTCCTGGCAGGGAGATGCTGCTCAGGGCAGGAGCTCAGATGTTTACCCAGGGACTACGGCTCATCCCAGGGAAGCCACTACACTGGTGGCCCAAGCCCCTTGCATGGGCACTGTGCCCATCCTGCGTCCACCCTGTGCAGGGCACTCAGATTGCTGCTGCAAGGTGGGCAGTGGTAGCCTGGAGCAGCACGGGATGGCCCTTCCCTGGGGAAGGCTGCTCCCAAGGGCAGGGAACGACAGGATGAGGGGTCCTGGTTTGAGGCTGGAAAAGGGCAGAGGCTGGACAGGAGGAACAAGGGCTGGGATCTGAGGCTGGGGGATCCCTGGACCAGGCTGCCCAGAGAGGGGCTGGAGGCCCCATCCCTGGAGCCATTCGAGCTCAGGCTGGATGGGGCTCTGGGCACCCTGGTGTGGGGAGGGCTGGCCCTGCTTGGTGCAGGGGGGTTGGACTGGGTGCCCCTTCCAATGCTTCTATGAATCCCCTGACTCAAACCAGGTCAGGGTTGAGGTTCAGGGAGGAAGAATCCAGTGTCCAGGACAAGCTCAACCCCCTACAAGTGGTGACTGACAGCTGTCAATCAACAGGTGAGAGCTGAGAATGGCAAGTTTGGGTTCATCAGGCTCTTGTTGGGAGCCTGAACCAGACGTTGACTTCCCAGCCTAGAGATAAAAACGAGTGTTTTCCTAAAACTGAGGTTTGAGGGGGAGGCTACATGATCTGGGGGGTGGCATCGCCAACAAAACCCCTCTCTAGGACCGGAACAGCCAATCATTTTGATCACTTTCTGGCAGCCACCCAGGGTTACAACTGCCTTTCACTAAAGAAACAGAGCTGCTGTTTGTTTTCGGGGCATCCACATTCCCCCGGGTTGACAGAAGTGACCATTTCCACCCCCACCCCCCCTCCCCTCTTCTTGCTTCCCAGTGTTGACACAGGACTGAAGCACTGACTGTGCTGCCAGGTCGCTGGCTGAGCTGAGAAAGGGAAATGTGCTGCTTGGCTTGGGTTGTGCCCAGGTTTGCCTCTGCCCCGGGGATGCTCTGCACAACAGGGATCTTAAAAGGTCATTTTGAAACCTAAAGGATCTGGTGATTTCATCTGCTCAGGCCCCACTGCACCAGCACCCCATCCTGGGTGGTTCCACAGGGTGCTGCACCCCTGGTACCAGCACTGGGAGTCA
>VZRI01004889.1:79857-90847 GCA_013397515.1 Upupa epops
CCAGTGCAGAGCAGAGGGTGAGCAGACCCTCTCTGGATCTGCTAACCACCCCCTTCTGATCCCCCCGAGGATTCTGTGGGCCCTCTTGGCCACCAGAGCCCATTGCTGGCTCAGAGTCACCCTGTTGTTTTTATTCTTTCTTCTTCTTTCTTTTCTTTTTTCCATCAATCCAGCTTTGTTCCTGGAAGCTGATGCCCTGAAAAGCCCTTCTGTAGGTTTTCTTCTTCCTTCCTCTCTTTCTTCCTCGTCCCCCTCATGAGTAACCAGCACTTCTGTTCCCACCACCACCACATGTATGAGTATTCCCATACCGATGCCCCTCACATCCTCTGCTCCTCCCCACCCGTCCCAAGGTTTATCCCGTGGTATCCCTTGTCTTATCAGTTAAGGCACTGCTGGAACCACTTCACCTCTCCCCTGTCTTGCAGTGGTTCCTCTCCTCACAAGCTGTGCAGCACAGCCCTGGTGGGGTGAGACCAGGAGGTTCAAGCCCCGAGTGATGGGCTGCTGGGCTTCTGGGCTACCAGATCTGCCCCAGTCCTATGGGTCAAAGCCAAGGGGGGAAGCAGCATCTCCAGGAGGGCTGGAACAGCTGCAGCACCTGATGCAGCAAGGAGCTGCAGTGTGGGGACCCTTCTCTCTGCTGTGGGAGATGCAGCCCCTCCAGTGCAGTGGGAAGCAGCAGCAAACAAGAAGAGTAGAGCAGAAATGACCCTAAATCAGGGCTGGGAGTTGGGTTATTGTTGTTCTGCCTTTGTTTGCAGAGCTGCACTGGGCAGAACCCCAGTGCTAGGGCCTTCAGGGAGCTGGTTTTCTAGGAACCCCATCAGTGTTGGGAAGGGTGAGGGGACAGGCTGGAGGCAGCTCCTCACCCCAACGGGAAGGGTTTCCCTGCTGTTATGGGGCAAGTGGCAGCTCCCCCATGGGGATGGCTGTTCCCCTCCTGTCTGAGCTATCAGTACCAGGGTGATGGCACGTTCCCACCCCACGCTGGGGTCCTGTGAGGTTGGGCAGGGTGGAAGAGTGCAGTGGGGTTTCTGCAGCTGCTGGGATGACCATTCCCAGAGGAACAACCCTTAGGGCAGCTTTAATGACCCCCAGAGGCCCCACTTAGCTGGTGGGTGTGAAATCTTTCATGGAGATGTGAAGAGCAGCTGGGACAGCCACAGCCTCTCCATCCCCCCAGTTCCTCAGCACAGCCCATGGTGCACAACTGCTCCAGCTCCACCACCCACCCTGGGGCACCCATTAGCTGCAGCTACTTCCTTCGTCATCTTTGTTGCTCTACGCTGGACACCCTCCAGCAGCTCTGTGTCCTTCTGGACACAATACTCCAGATTTATCCACCCAGGGCCAAGTCGCAGCAGGAGTTGGCAGGGTCCTGCAAGTCACTGGTACCTCCAGGTGATGCTTTCCAGCTCAAAACCAGTGGGAGCATCACAAGCTGGTGCCATCACCCGTTGGGGTTTGCTTGGGTGGGAGCTGCTTGCTCATGGTGCCACCAGCCCAGATTTATTGTGTTCAACTAGAGGGGTCGGTTGGGCTCCCAAAACCATCCCAGCTCCCACCAGAGCCCAGCACAGAGCTTTGCTCCCAGTTCAAGAGCAGCAGGTGATGGTTCAGCACAGGGCAATGAAGATGTCTGGGGGCCTGGAGCATCTTACACAAGACGTGAGCAAAAGGCTGCCTTCATTTTCTTTCTCCTCTTCTCTTCCTTTCCCCCTGAAATTCCTCATCTCCAGGCCAGGAGGATCCTTAGGGAGCCCCAGGCGAGTCCCTAGGGCTGTTGTCCCTCCCACTTCAGGGACAGCAGGTGGGGAACAACTTGAAATGCAAAATCCCCCTCACTTTCCGATGCTCTGGAGACATCAATCAGGCCGGCAGTGAAAGCTGCTGCAGCCAGCTGAGCACTTCACACCCAGGTGTCCATCCCACCAGCACCACCAGCATCACCAGCACCACCAGCAGCCTGCGGGTCCCCCCAGCCCTGAAGAAACTGTGCAAAGATCTCCCCTGGGGTCTCTGATGCTTTCTGGCATCAGTCGAGGGGTTTCTGCTGACTGAGAAGCCCTGTGGCCATCAGGGCTTGGTGCCCCCAGGTGCCTCCTGGCAGGGTTATTTGTCTAACATTCCTTTTCTTTCCACTCATCCGGTGCAGTTGTGGTGACACTACAGTCAGCAGATACTGTCCAGCTGTAGGAAACTCGGGGGTTTCACTGCTTCAGGGAGATGAGGCTGATAAAATCCACACAAACCCTCCTCGAGGTGGTGGTGCAAGGTCCTGTCGTTCTACCCTACAACCTCCCTACAGCCCGTAAGTGCTCAGACCCCTACACCTGGCTCTGCGGTTGTTGTGCCACTCTACACCCTTCCTACACCCCATAACTGCTCAGATCCCCACATCTGGGCTCCACAGCCATCGTGCCACCCTACAACCCACAGCTGCTGAGACTCCCACAGCTGCTGAGACCTCCACATCTGGCTCTGCAGCCATTGTGCCACCCTATACCCACAGCTGCTGAGTCCCCCACATCTGGCTCCGCAGCCATCGTGCCACCCCACACCCTTCCTACACCCCACAGCTGCTGAGACCCCCACAGCTGCTGAGACCTCCACATCTGGCTCAGCAGCCATCGTGCCACCCTACAACCTCCCCACACCCCATAAATACTCAGACTCCCACATCTGGCTCTGCAATCATCATGCCACCCTACATCCCACAGCTGCTGAGACTCCACATCTGGCTCCTGCAGCCATTGTGCCACCCTATACCCACAGCTGCTGAGTCCCCCACATCTGGCTCCGCAGCCATCGTGCCACCCCACACCCTTCCTACACCCCACAGCTGCTGAGACCACTCCACATCTGGTTCCACAGCCATCATGCCACTCTACACCCCATAACTGCTCAGACCCCCACATCTGGCTCCACAGCTGCAGCCCCACTTGGGCTGAGAGGGACTCAGTAGGTTCTGGGAGCACAAACCCCCTCAGATCTTGATAGAACTCATGAGTTTGCCCCCGCTGCTACTGGTGGCCATGAACCCCCCCCTCCCATGACCAACAGAGCCCAGGGAGCCCTTGTCAGCTCCTTTATCTGCCGGGACATTTTGAGGGAACAATATCCCCCCCCTTGGCAGAGCTGGGAGGTGGTGGTGGGGGAACAATGGGTGCGGGATGAAGGGCGACTGGACTGGGCGGCCGGGCTGCGGGACCCCGGGTGCCCTGGGCTACAGGAAATCCTTTTATTTTTCACTTGTGAACTGAAACAAACACGAGCTCCTGTTTATTTCCTGGTCGATTGTGTTTTGGAGGATGGAGGTGACTTCCCAACGCTGGGCAACTTAACTCCTCCAGCGCCAGCTCCAACTGTCCTCCTCATCCCCCTCCTCCTCCTCCTCCTCCTCCTCCTCCTCCTCCTGCTGTCCGCTTCCTACAGCACGCGGGTTGCACATGGACCCTCTGGCTCCCTCACAACCCTCCCTCTGGTGATTTATGTCGAATTTGAAAACCTGGTGGTCATAAATAACACGTGTTGGCGTGGGAAGCCTGGGAAGAGGGAAGGAAGCCCCATCCCCTCCCATGGCTCAGGCTGCCGGCCGATGGCTGCAGGGCTCCGGGCTGGAGCTGCCCCGCTGGAGAGGAGAAGCATCCCTGGCGCTGCCCCGCACTGAGCACCCCGCAGCCACCGCCACAGCCCCAGTTCCCAAGAGGAGCTGGAAACTGGATTCCACAGAGGCTCCTGAATCAGCACAGAGCAGGATTTATCCCTCCTCTCCCCATCCTACAGCTCAAATTGCTGCCATCCCTGGGAGGGGGGGGCTGGCATCACCCCGTGTCTCCGGCTATAAACCCGCTCCTGCGAGGGACCGCGGCTCCCATCCGTGCTGAGGCCGAAGGTTTGCCGACCTCAGGCTTTTCTCACAGCTTCCCCGTCACATCCTCCCCAGCTCCCACGTCTGCCGTTCACAGGAGCTGCTCTCTTGGCTCCCGGCCCCGGGGCCTGCGCCTGGGTGGAAACAGCATCCAGATGGAGCTATTTTTTCCACATTTTTATGCGGGGGAGGGGAGGAAGGTTTGGGAAAAAAAGATGTCGGGACATCAGGGAAGCAGAGAGGAGTTGGTCAGCACGGCTCTGTTTCTATAGGGTGCTTTCAGGAAAGGGGGTTTCAGTGGGGAAACTGAGGCACGGAGCATCCCTCCTCCCCGCTCCCAAAGGCTGATGATCACAGAACGGATGAAAAGGAGCTCTGAAGATCATAATGAAGCCTTCAACTCCTGCCCCATCCCTGCACAGATAGAGTCGGGGGAGGATGGAGTGGTCCAGCTCTCAGCCTGGACAAGCAGAGCAGACCCATCAAACTCTTACTCACCCAGAGGCTGGGATGAAGAGGATGGGGAAGGGTTGGGGGGGGTGAGAAAAAAACCCCCACCCCCTCTCCACCCCCTCAGCCTGAAACCACATCCATAGAGAACTTTTTGAAACCCTCCCATTGTGTCGGGGGGGGATAAACATTTATTGAATATTTCCTGTTTGGCACAAACACTCGCCGGCTCCTCTATGGTCTTTTTCTTCTCGAGGCTTTTAACCGTGAATGAAGTCCAAGCTGAATGTAAAGGAAAAAGTCTCTGCAGTCCTCAGAACCCCTGGGAAGGAGAAGCCCACGTGTGTGCCATGCCTGCTCGCTGTTAGCTATTAATTCCTGTCTCCCGAGGGCTGACATGAGCGATGCATTATGCAAAGGTTGTGGGAATATTGCAGACGCTGCATCCCCGGAGAACCCCAGGCTCGGTTTTACAGGGGTTAGGGTATTTGTTTCTTACAAAACTACGACTCCCCCAGCCCCTCTCTCTAGTAGTTTTTTTTTGGGGGGGTTGGTCAATGTGTTGTTTCACAGCGGTTTGATGGTTTAAAGAGGGGGGAAGGATGAGATGGGGTTGGTGAAGGGGGTGGTTAAGGGTTCATCGGTCCCCTAGGCAGCTGGTGGTTCAGACTGGCAGCCTCTGTCCCCAAAAGCTGCTGAGGTGGCCAGCGTAGAGGAATGAGGATGATGAAGGAAGGAGAGCAGCTCCCTGCTGAGGAAAGGCTGAGGGAGCTGGGGCTCTGGAGCTGGGAGAAGAGGAGGCTGAGGGGGGACCTCATTCCTGTCTCTCAATCTGTGAGGGGTGGGTGTCAGGAGGATGGAGCCAGGCTCTGCTCAAGGGCATCTGGGGACAGGACAAGGGGCACTGGGTGCCAGCTGGAACAGAGGAGGTTCCATNGGGTCTGGGTGATCCTGCTGTGGCAGGGGGATGGGACTGGGTGATCTTTCCAGGTCCCTTCCCATCCCTAAGGATTCTAGCATCCTATGATCTCAAGTCAGACCCCACTTACACACTTGGGTAGAGTGAATCCTGGGGGGCTGCAGATGGGTTGAATAAGGGGAGGACACAGGGAGATCCTGTCCCACACCGCTGGGAGCCCAGAAGCAGAGAGAGGGCTCACACTGGGATGAAGCTGGGCAGCTCTAGTGCTGGGACAAAGGGGGATGGGTTCAAGCTAAAAGAGGGGAGATGTAGATGGGATCTGAGGAAGAAATCTTTACACTGAAGGAGCTGAGGCCCTGGACCAGGTTGCCCAGGGAGACTGTGGCTGCTCCATCCCTGGCAGTGTCCAAGGCCAGGTTGGATGGGGCTCTGGGCAACCTGGTCTGGTGAGAGGTGACACTGGCCATGGCAGGGGGTTGGCACTGGGTGATCTTTAAGGTCCCTTGCAATCCAGACCAATCTGTGACCCCTGTGGGTCCAGATCCAGAGTCAATCTAATTGTGGCCCAAGCACAATCGAGTGGGATTTATTTTTAGGCTCCGGGCTATCGCTGCTGTGGGGAGCTGAATGGAAAATGTATATTTAGCCTCTGGAGGGATTTGCTTAGAACAACAAGCCCCTGCCACTGCTGCTGCGGGTGGGGATTTGTGCCAGCCCTGCCCTCGCCAGGGCCCCCGGGCAGCCGAGCGGAGACGATGGGCATCTCCCTGCCACATAGCTTGGGCATCACTGAGCCTAGAGCTGGCTGACAGGCCTGCTTCTGCTTAATTTCTCTAACGAACATAGATTCCTAGAATCACAAGATGGGAAGGGAGCTCCACAGGGCACCCAGTCCAACCCCCTGCCCCAAGCAGGGCCAGCACTCCCCACACCAGGGTGCCCAGAGCCCCAGCCAGCCTGAGCTTGAATGGCTCCAGGGATGGGGTCTCCAGCCCCTCTCTGGGCAGCCTGGTCCAGGGATCCCCCAGCCTCAGATCCCAGCCCTTGTTCCTCCTGTCCAGCCTCCCTCTGCCCTTTTCCAGCCTCAAACCAGGACCCCTCGTCCTGTCATTCCCTGCCCTTGGGAACAGCCTTCCCCAGCCCTCTGACAGCCCCTCTCAGGGATAGAAGGTCACTAGGAGGTTCCCCTAGAGCCTTCTCTCCAGGCTGAACAACCCCAACTCTCTCAGACTCAGAGCAGAGGGGCTCCAGCCCTCTGAGCATCCTCATGGCCTCCTCTGGACCTGCTCCAACTGCTCCTCATCCTTCTGGTGTTGGAGGCTGCAGAATTTTCCCTTTCAAAGCCAGGTGTTGAAGGGCAGCACCAGCCTCGGGGAATCCCATGGGCACCAGCACAGTCACGTAGCATCCACCAACAGGACCTGGTGTGTTTGGTGCCTGTGGGAAGCGCTGGGGGCTCTCTGGGGTGGGCGACACTCAGGATTGCACGGGAGTGACATGGTGTTTCCTCCCCAAAACACAGGTGAGAGAAAAGCAGGGTGTTCCAGGGCTATAAATACCCGGGATACACAGGAACCCGGGGCCTGGAGCTATTTTTGCCTGCAGGAAGCCGGGATGAGAAGAGCATCCCTCCCTCCCATTCTCTCTCTCCCTGCTCAGCACATTGCTGGCAGCAGGATGTGCCCAGGGCCAGGGCTACCAGGCTGGGCACGTCCTGCCTTGTGTGGGCTCCCAAGGCAGGAATAGGCATAGGGCTGGTGCTGCCCTGTTGCCTTCACCCTCGCAGGGTGTTGGAGAGCTGCTGCCCCTCAGCTGGGGCTCTGCAAGAGGCTTTGTGGTCCCTCTGCCAGGAGTCTTGTTGCAGGGTGATGGGAACAACCAGGATGGGGGCCTGTGCCTGGGTGACCCCCTTAGCTGCTGGACTTTGCAGCAGCTCAGGCTCCCCAGTAGCAGCTGTCTGAAGGAAAAGACATGAGTCGCTTTCTCCGGGGCTGATATCAGCTCAGCATCCTGCAGAGATCTCTGCTGAGTGGTGACCAGCTCTGTGCACACAGGAAACAGCAGCGGCTCTTCTGGTGCTGTGAGGAGGGAGCAGTCACCGCACGGGGCTCCTCCTCATCCCTCACTGTCTGCACTGAGCACCCTCAGCCCCTGATCAGTGTTTTCTTACCCCAGTTTTCTCTCCCTGGCAGGCAGGTGGGTGTGCAGTGCAAAGCTCATGGGGATGAGCTCAGAGACCTCTTCCAACCCAAGAGATTCAGTGGTTACAGCCAACCGGCCTTGAGAGTGAGGAGAGGAACAGAGTGGGGCTGCCTCCTCCACCTCTGCACAGGTCCCAGGCAGCTCTCCCCATCCACACTGATCTATTCCCTTGTCTCCTGGCTGGAATCTCTTCTTTGGAAGAAGCCAAAGGCAATGGTTGCACAAACCCAACCATGGCAAATCCCCAGCAGCAGCAGCAGCAGCAGCACTCACTGCACCGATGCTATCAGCCAGTGAGCAGGGCCTGTCTGTCTCTGCATCCTCTCACCTCTAGAAAAGAGATCCCAGCTGCGTTTCAGCATCTGGGAAACCCGAAGGCAGAGTCCTGTCCTCTCCCTCGGTGCCTACGCTCGTGTGCAGAGGATAAACACCCTTTGCACCTCACAAATGGGACTGAAATACCCCAGGGACAGCCCTTGAGTCTCCCAGTCTGGGGGAGTCTGGCAGCTGAGGTCACCCACAACCTTCTCCTCGGTAGCTCAGTGCAGAGCTGCCTCTGGGCTCCACAAGAGCAGGGTCCCACAGCTGAGGATGCTCCTCACATCTGTCCTTTAGGGATCTGAGGGCTGCAACCCTGATCTGAGATCTTTAGGGATCTGAGAGCTCCCACCTCAGCCCCTCCACGCAGAACCCTGTTGGGTTGTGACCTGTGGGGACACCCTGCTTCTCCAGCGTTCACCCGAAAGAAGAGAGGCAAGGAAGGAAAGCAAAGTAAAATGAGAGGAGAAGTCAGCAACTCCTGATGGAGCCCTGTAATTACCTGTTCTCCTCATATCGAGGTAATTAACAATTAGGCAGCTGTCTGGATCACATGCAGAGGACCAATTACTGGGTTATTAATGGGTTCGGTTTAGCAGGTCCTCTTTTCCCAGATGTGTGGGGCTCTGCCTCCCCCCCTCCCCTCGCCTCGTGCTCTCATGAATTATCCCAGCAATTAAACCTGCACCAGAAAGAGGGAGGAGTAGTCCTAATATTTACTGAACCTTGCAGAGCATCGCATTTCTCAGCTCGTGAACCCGTCAGAAGGCATTGGGGGTGGTGGGAGGGGGGGTGTCTGGTTGTGATGGGGAGCCCATAATCCAACCCCCTTGCTCTGTCACCTGCAGGGCTGTGCCCTGCTCTGCCAGGAGCTCATCCGTCGCACGGGTAGAGCTGCACATCGAGTTATTTACAGTCAGTTGCACGTTCCCCTTGGCAAACCTCCTCCCTTGGCTGCGGGGTTGAAAACATCCCAGAGCCAACGGACTCTCACACAGGGGCTTTCCACCCCCCCTGTCTCCCCCTACACCCCACCATGCCCTGAGGTCCCAGTGATGCCCTGCTGGGTGTCTTCTTCCCCCCCACCCCATGCCCTGAGGTCCCAGTGCTGCCCTGCTGGGTGTCACCCCCGAGTGGCTGCCGTTTGGGGTGTCGGCTGAGTCCTTCACCTTCCCTCCAAGCACTGTGGGCTCTCCCTAGGGCGAGCGCTGTGCGATGGGGATGGTCTTCCTCGGGCACCACGATGGGACCCCGCTCTGCTGTGCCCATGCAGAGACCCACGAGGAACCCTGAATGCTTCGAGACCCCAGCAGCCGGGGCAGCTCAGACCCACCCTGGGGTGGCTTTGGCTGCAGTGCCCAGTGGGAATGGGACTGTAGGGGCGCCCTGTGGTGTCTGGACTGGCACAGGACCCCCACCACTGGGTGAAGGGCAGCAGGACCATGGGGTTAACCCCACTGCAGGGGAAGGTTTGCCCATCTTTAGAGGTCAGCTCCTTCTCTTGGCTCCTTCTTGGGTTTGGGGTTCTGTTTTGGAGGAGGGGGGTGAAGCTTGGGGTTGGTTTTCACCAGTTTGTGCCTGCAAACCAGTTCAGCCCTGGAGTCTGCCTTTCCAGTCGCCAGCCCGGGGCTGAACCCCCCACAACCACCCTACTCAGAGGGCCAGGCACCTGCTCCGCTCCATTTTTCCAGGCACAGAGTTGGGAATTGAAGTGAAAAACAGGAACTTAGCCGGCCAGCAGCTGCCGGGTGAATCAGCCCATCTCTCTGCCACCCAGCCCAGCCGTGCCAGCTCCACGCTCCCATGCCCGCTGTCCCCCACTCTGGGCACCCCGACGTGGCAGCACGTGCCACCGGCCCGCCGGGCAGCGACCACCCGCGTGGCAGCAGCGAGGGGTCTGCGGCTGATGCCCTGTCCCTGCAGAGGTCAGAGGGCCACGGCCAGGCGTGGATGGCTAATGCCTTTTGTCCCAGCCTGACTTTTCCCCTCCCAGAGGGATTAGGATGGGATGACCGGGCAAGGAGGCCCCTAATCCTATTACCAGACCCCGTCAGGCAGCGCTGGGAACCTGCACCGGGGGGGGGCAGAGGGTGAGGGAGCAGCCTGTGCAGCCCCCCACAAACCCAAACGCAGCCACCGTTCCATCTCCACCACCCCTGTGCCCCTGCAGCACCCTGGGCACCCTGCCCTGGCACGCACAGGGGCACCCCAGCCCCACGCAGCCCGCAGCAGTGGGTCTCAGCCCCCTCTAACCCCTTCTTCCAGCAGCATTTGGAGCAGGTGGTCACCAGCCCATTTGGCCCATTTGGCTCCCTTGGTTCAGTGCCCCGGGGGCTGCAGCTGAAGGGGCAGCAAACCCTCTCCCGGGTTGTTTTTCCCCGCCAGGGGTTGTGTTTGTCTTTCTGTCCCTTCCTGTTTACCCGCTGCCAGCAGGACCTGCTTTGATGTGACTTTGCATGGCAGCATCTCAGGGGCACCCAGTGCAGACGGCACCAACAGCAGCAGCAGCAGCTCCGAGCTCTCTGCTGCCTGGCAGTGCCCGTGGGCCACAGGGACCCAGAGTGGTGCCACAGCAGGAGGAAGCTTCAATCCCAACCGGGCTCTGTGCTCCAAAGTCCAGAGTCCTGCCCTGCCCAGCCGTGCCAGGGGCACAGGAGCTGCTGGTGGCACTGGAGTGCCATCAAGCAGCACCACCTCACCCCTGGACGCAGAGGCAGAGGGGGGGTCAGGTTGATGGTGGCACTGGGTGATCTTGTCGCTCTCTTCTAACCTTAATGATTCTATGGCCCCTGCAGTGGGTCTGGGGGTGCATAGACCACCCCCCCTCACACCCCTGCTTCCTCCCCAGCTGCAGGTCTCACCGCCCCGCGCAAGAGCTGCTGCATTTGAAAGGTCTCTGGGCTTTGAAGTCAGAGGCTCAGGGTGGCAGGGGAGGGCTCGCACCTTGTTGGCATCTCCTTGCCGGCTGGTTCCCAGCCCATCACCTGCATCGGCCCGTGCCGAGGGGAGAGGGGCTGCTGCCGAGGGGTGGGGGGGTGGATTGGCACATGGCCTGGCCCGTGCCACCAGCACCATGGGAACAGCAGGACCATCCCTATACTGGGGATACTGGGGACGGCCAAAGCAACACCCCCCACACACACTCCATCCCATCCAGAGGGGCACCAGGCAGCAGCAGTCACGGGCAGAGGCTGGGGAACAGGCTCTGGGGCTCCCCCAAACAC
>VZRI01004889.1:141593-168946 GCA_013397515.1 Upupa epops
AAAAATCACCAGAGCAGTTTATGTTTTGCTTATTCCAGGGTTTCTTTCCAAATCATTATCGCTCTAAAAGTTAGACAGAAAAAAACACCCCCCCCTCCTGAACCGGAGAGAGAGAGAGCCAGAGCTCCAGCAGCTCCGATCAATCAGGGACATGCAAGGAGTTGAAGTTTGCCTCTTGAAAATCCCCCCTAAATCCTTTTGTCTTAACAGCTCAATGCCAGCGCAATGATTTGAAGTTTGCTAATCCTTTTCCTTAAAGGAGAAAAAAGTGAAGCCGTCTCCTGGCGGAACCTGCCTTGTGCAGCCGAGAATTTGCCGATAGTTTGCAATTCTGATTAATAGCGAATAAAATGACCTTATTTTGGTGAGGGGGGGGGGGAAGGTTGGTTGCTGATTTAGCTCAGCCTGAGGTACCTCTATTAACTAATTTTCCTTCATTTCCACTCTGTGCCCGGTTTGCTATGCAGCTGGATGTCTCAGCATCTCCTGGTACCCCACTGTTTTCCAGGTGAAACAGCAGAGCCCACGAAGAACTCCCAGCTGTATCCTATGTACGTGGTGGTGGCTGCGCTGATCTTGCTTGCCTTCATTGGAGTGGGAGTACTGGTGTCTCGTAAGCGGCGCAGGGAGCATGGGCAGCTTTGGTTCCCCGAAGGCTTCAAAGTGACCGAGTCGAGCAAGAAGAAGCGACGGGAACCGCTCGGCGAGGATTCTGTTGGACTCAAGTGAGTAATTTACTTGCTAACCCCTTAAACACAGCCCAGCAGAGCCGCTCGGGGCTCCTCAGGAAGAGCCCACGGCATTGGGTTGGGGTAGTGGGGGGGAGAAAACCTCAGGGTTCTGCATGGGGTGACCGGTGGTCCCAGCTGGAGGAGGGTGTTGAATGCTTCGGGGTCTGTTTGCACATGGTAGATGGTGACAGGCAACCTGAGGGCAACCTCCTGGCCGTTGTGCCGTTGATTCTTCCTTCAGTTGGTGCAGGTAGCTTAGACAGAGTCGGTCGCAGCCTGCCCAGCAGCTAACCTTTTGCATGGCTTTTCTTTCTCAAGACCCCTCAAAAATGCTTCGGACGGGACGCTGATGGATGACAACCAGAATGAGTGGGGTGACGAGGAGACCTTGGACACCAAGAAGTTCAGGGTAAGCTCACTGCCACAGTCCCTGCTGGGTTTTGTCACAGGAAGAGCAGAGGGACCCTCGGGGGACCCACCCCACGCTGTGCCAGCTCTTCCCAATCCTGTGTGCGACAGACCCGGCTATGAGCTCACCTGCAGCTCTGCCCCCCTCCTCCCACCCCGGTGCTTTGCTCGGTGCTCATTTCCCACTGTCCTTCCTCAGTTTGAGGAGCAGGCGATGCTGCCGGACACAGACGACCAGACGGATCACCGGCAGTGGACCCAGCAGCACCTGGATGCTGCTGACCTGCGCATCTCCTCCATGGCCCCTACCCCACCACAAGGGGAGATCGACGCCGACTGTATGGACGTCAACGTCAGAGGTCCCGGTAAGGAGGAATCCCTTCACTTCTGTGCTGCTTGTTGCCTCAGAAATCCTCTCCTTAGTCCCAGACCGCCCTAGCTGCCTCCGTTTCTAGCACAGAGCGTGGTCCATGGGGTTTAGAGCAAGACCCTGCTATCCACGAGAGCTCTTTTGTGCAGTCAGAGATGGAAACGGGAGGATGCAGACGGATCTGTTGAATCACCCAGCTTCTCTCTCTGCCCCTCCTAGATTCCCACTGGTCTCACAGCCTTCTCTCCAGGTGTTTAGCTATATTCAGAGTTAATAGGTTTTTAAACGTTACAACCATCGGGTTTCCCCCACATCTGTGGAAGAAGAGTCCTCGGAAACAGTCAAAGAAAAGAGGTTCAAGGCTGTGCTGAACCTTAGGAGGGTTTTGCTTCCAGCAACCTGCCCTGTAAACCGCTCCTTAGATGTCAGCGTGCGAGCCAGCACTTGAAATGGGAAAAGCAGTGCGAGACCACAAAGGAATTTCAGATCCATATCAGAGGAAGGATATTGCTGTTTGATGTTTAGAAGCAGTCAGGAACTCGGGCTCGATTCACCCCTGAGAATAAGCATCCAGCGCCTCGGAGCATCTCGCTGAGCCGTCTGCGTTACAGAGGGGTAAAAATAACCCCCCAACCCTCCCTTTTCTCACCGAGCTGCTCTGCTTTGCAGATGGCTTCACCCCGCTCATGATCGCCTCGTGCAGCGGAGGAGGGCTGGAGACCGGCAACAGCGAAGAGGAAGACGATGCTCCGGCCGTCATCTCTGATTTCATTTACCAAGGCGCCAGCCTACACAACCAGACCGACCGCACGGGTGAGACGGCTCTTCACCTGGCTGCCCGCTACTCCCGCTCGGACGCGGCCAAGCGCCTGCTGGAAGCCAGCGCTGATGCCAACATCCAGGATAACATGGGCAGGACACCCCTGCACGCCGCCGTCTCTGCCGATGCCCAGGGTGTCTTCCAGGTAACTGACCCCGATGCCGCCAGTCTCAGGGTTTACTGATGGAAAGATGGGTGCTACGTGTTGGGTCGACTGAGCTTGTCGTGGGGTCTCTGCAGTTGTGGGGTGAGAGGGTGGCCAAGCGAGCCCCGTGCTGTCGCAGGACAGAGCCCAGCGAAGCAGCATCCTCAGAGTTGGGGACTGGGAGCAGGATTGGAGGGACCAACCTCTAGAGAGGGGCTCCCAGGTCCCGAGCGCTGTGTGGCTGGAGTACCTGCTGTCTGTCCCTCCCAAGGTCTGCGGTCTGTCCTTCCTAACACTGCTTTTCCCTCGTCAATGCAGATCCTGATTAGGAACAGGGCAACCGATCTGGATGCCCGGATGCACGACGGGACCACTCCTCTGATCCTGGCCGCTCGCTTGGCAGTGGAGGGCATGCTGGACGACCTCATCAACTGCCACGCGGACGTCAACGCCGTGGATGATCTAGGTACCTGCGGGGCTCCCTCTGAGACAGAAAGGGCTGCTCCCAGTTACTCTTCCCACCCGCTAACGCCTCGTGTTTCATGGTCTTCCTCTCCAGGCAAGTCTGCGCTGCACTGGGCAGCTGCTGTGAACAATGTGGAAGCTGCCGTGGTCCTCCTGAAGAACGGGGCCAACAAGGATATGCAGAACAATAAGGTAGGGTCTCCTGGGCTGACTCAGACGAGGAAAGAATCCTTTGGGGAGTCTGTTAAAGGGTCATTGCTTGCCCTCAATAATACCACATTGTCTGGCACTCAGGCTCTGATCTGATTGTTCTGCTCTGAATGAAGCTGCCGGATTTAGCTCCAGGAGTCCTCGTGGGGTTTGGTTGTGCAGGGCCCTCGGTGCAGGGGGATGGAGTCTTTGTGTGACCGTGCTTACGCAGTCTGGGTCACTTCTAGGTTTGATGTCAGTGTAAGGATGTGGCTCGGCAGGGTAGGAAGCAGCAGCAGCAGAGGTGGGAGATGATCATCATCCGTGCTCCCCGGCCCAGTGGTGTTGGGAGAGAGGAGCTCGGGATAGTGGTAGCCAGGGGAATCTGTCAACTTAAACCTAACCACCTCTGCTGGGTTTCCAGGAGGAGACCCCTCTGTTCCTGGCAGCCAGAGAAGGGAGCTACGAAACAGCCAAGGTCCTGCTGGAGCATTTTGCCAACCGCGACATCACGGACCACATGGACCGGCTGCCGCGGGACATCGCCCAGGAGCGCATGCACCACGACATCGTGAGGCTGCTGGACGAGTACAACCTGGTGCGGAGCCCACCGCTGCACAACGGCCCTCTGGGGGCTCCTACCCTGTCGCCACCGCTCTGCTCTCCCAACAGCTACATCGGCAACCTCAAACCTGCCGTCCAGGGCAAGAAGGCCAGGAAACCCAGTACCAAGGGCTTGAGCTGCAGCGGCAAGGATGCCAAAGACCTGAAAGCCCGGAGGAAAAAGTCTCAAGATGGAAAAGGCTGTCTGCTCGACAACTCCAGCGTGCTGTCCCCAGTGGACTCCCTGGAGTCGCCCCATGGGTACCTGTCAGACGTCGCTTCTCCTCCGCTGATGACCTCTCCGTTTCAGCAGTCCCCTTCCATGCCTCTCAACCACCTGCCGGGCATGCCCGACGCCCACATGAGCATCAACCACCTCAACATGGCAGGGAAGCAGGACATGGCCATGGGCAACTCCAGCAGGATGGCCTTCGAGTCGGTGCCGCCGCGCCTCTCGCACCTCCCCGTCTCCAGCCCCAGCACGGCGATGAGCAACGCCCCCATGAATTTCTCCGTGGGTGGAGCGGCCGGGCTCAACGGGCAGTGCGACTGGCTCAGCAGGCTGCAGAACGGCATGGTCCAGAACCAGTACAACCCCATGAGAGGCAACATGCAGCCAGGGGCGCATCAGCAGGCGCAGAACCTTCAGCACGGCATGATGACCTCGCTGCACAACGGTCTCCCCACCACCAGCTTGTCGCAGATGATGAGCTACCAGGCTATGCCCAACACCCGGCTGGCTTCCCAGCCTCACCTGATGCCGAGCCAGCAGCTCCAGCAGATGCAGCAGCAGCAGCTGCAGCAGCAGAACATGCAGCCGCAGCAGCAGCCGCAGCAACCTCAACAGCAGCCGCCGCAGCAGCAGCAGCAGCAGCCGCAGCAGCCGCAGCAGCACCACAACCCCAGCTCCAACGCGAGCGGCCACATGGGCCAGAATTTCCTCGGTACCGAGCTGAGCCAGCCCGACATGCAGCCGGTGAGCAGCAGCACCATGGCAGTCCACACCATCCTGCCTCAAGATTCCCAGATGCTGCCCACCTCTCTGCCATCCTCCCTTGCCCAGCCCATGACCACCACCCAGTTTCTAACTCCACCTTCCCAGCACAGTTATTCCTCCCCCTTGGACAACACCCCCAGCCACCAGCTCCAGGTGCCCGACCACCCTTTCCTAACGCCGTCTCCGGAGTCACCGGACCAGTGGTCCAGTTCATCCCCTCACTCCAACGTGTCCGACTGGTCCGAGGGCATCTCCAGCCCTCCCACCAGTATGCAGTCGCAGATGGGTCACATCCCCGAAGCCTTCAAGTAAAAGACAGTGATCCAGACAGAGACGCTGGTTGCTCAGTGGGAGTTAGGAGCTGGAGGGAGATGTTTTGTTTTCTCTTGGCGACAAGGACACGGGGTGCTTTTATGAAAGGATCCTTTTTAAAACGATGGGGTTTTTTTATAAAAAAAAAAGAAAAAGACAAACGAATTTCCTTTTTGGGGTTGGGTTTGGGGTTTTGTGGAGTATTTATTTATGGGCTTTTTCTTTTACACGAAAACACTGCCTTTTTATTTATACGTTCTGTTGTTAAGGACTCGGCGAGGGACACGGGCTGCGCGTGTTTCAAGAGGCGGAGAGAAAAGAGAGACGAAGGGGTTTTGTAGGATGGGTCTGTTTTGGTTGGGCTGCTGGGGTGGGGATTGGTTGGGATTGGATTGGAAATGGTTCTGTCGAGCTCGGAGCAGCCGTCGGTGCTTCTGAAACGCCGTTAATTTATTACTTCTGTTCTCTTTCAACGCAGAAAGAGAGGTGAGAAAGAAAAGGGGAAGGAAAACGAGTGACAAAATCCCATTCCTTAGCGGGGAGAGGCAAAAAACAATGAGGATGAAATAAGGGGCAGAGGGTTCAAGCTGTTTCCTTTGCTGTTGGATCGGAGAGGATGTTTTGTGGTACCAGTCACGACTCCTTCTGGATGGTTCAGTGTTATATAGTTGTACATTTGCCTTGGGAATAGGAAATCTTGTTCTCTTTTGGGTTGTTTGTTTGTTGTTTTTTTTATATATAAAATATCTCTCTATATATTAAAAAAAAATTATATATATATTTAAAGAATTTTTATGCTCACAAACAAATTCAATCCGGATTAGAGAGCCTGTAAGAACAGGTTGCAAGAGGAAAAAGAAAACCAAACCCCAACCAAACCAACCTAAACAAAGAAGGGGATTTGCCAAACCTTTAAGAGAGCAAACCCAGTAGATCCCTAACCCTCCCCACTCCCCCCCCTACCCCATCCCTGTGGAGTNGCTCACAAACAAATTCAATCCGGATTAGAGAGCCTGTAAGAACAGGTTGCAAGAGGAAAAAGAAAACCAAACCCCAACCAAACCAACCTAAACAAAGAAGGGGATTTGCCAAACCTTTAAGAGAGCAAACCCAGTAGATCCCTAACCCTCCCCACTCCCCCCCCCTTACCCCATCCCTGTGGAGTTTGTACAGCAAAGGAGACTTCGTTTGACTTGGACTCTCTCTTTCCTGGTTGTTTTGTTTCGTTTCGGTGTTTGCATGGCAGTAACTGTTTGAGGAAAGAAATGCCAATAGACACTTGTAAACCACATCCTTATTTTAAGGATGGGCTGCCTGTTGGTTAAGAAGGCGTCTCCAGACACCCCGAGTGAGAGAACGAAGCATCAGAACGCTCCCACCTACCCCCCTACCCCTGCCTCCTCACCCACCTAGTGCGCACCCCGATCCGGCTCCTCTGGCAGCGTCATGGCTGGGTGGGAGCTCGGAGCGGGGAGGGCGCTGCTGGGGGCGGTGGGGATGCTGGACTGGGGAAACAGGAGGGCGAAGGACAGCACAGCCTGTGCTGTGGAACGTTGACATTTTGTTCTTGTTAGTGTGGAGTGAGGCATCTCTTGTTATATTGATGCTCACTCGCTCTGTCTATCATGTAAAATAGAAGTATCAGCCTGTGGCAGATTTAATGTTTGTAAATNGTTCTGATTGGGGTTTTGGTTTGTTTTGTAAAAGAAAAGGTGGATTTTGTTTCAAAAATCTAAACGAGCAAGTCTTAAACTCGATCCTACGTCTATCACCTTCTGGAGGTGGTGGAGTATCACTCACTCGGGTGCAAAGGCCAGCAGATACCCTAAGGCTCTTAGGACAGGCAAACAGAGAGCAGCTGATCAAGAAAAACCTAAGCGAAAGGGTTCCTTCTCCTCATTCCTTTCACCAAATAAAGCAGAGACTTCTCAAAGCACTCAGCGTGGTTCTCAGCCCATCGCTCCCGTGAGACGAGTGATGAAAAAACTCAAGCACACATCGCGTGGTGTCGGCTCTTCCTATGTTTTATAAAAACTAGAGTGTAGTTTAAGAAAAAGCTATCTTCTGTCATAAAGTTATCGACCTGCAAAGTTGTAGTTTGCAAAAATGATGTATTTTTTTGGGTTAACTGATTTGCAATAAATGATGCTTCTGGGCATCTAGATTTTACTAAACCCGCAGCTTGGTGTCTTTGTTGGTGGATGGGTTGGGAGCTGGGATTGGGAATTCTGCTAGTTCTTTCAGTATCCCTGTGCGTAGGGTAGGTGATGATAGGAGGTTCCATCTCAGTCTCAGCAGGACCTTCTTCCCAGGGAGGGTCCCGGAGCCCTGGACCAGGCTGCCCAGGGGGGCTGTGGAGTCTCCTTCTCTGCAGACGTTCCAGCCCCGCCTGGCTGTGTTCCTGTGCCACTGGGTCTGGGTGACCCTGCTGTGGCAGGGGGGTTGGACTGGATGATCTTCCGAGGTTCCTTCCCATCCCTAAGGATTCTATGTCTGAGGTCCCATCCAACCTCAGCCCTTCTGTGAACACAAAGAACTCGCCCAATGTCTTGTTCTCTGCGTTAAGGATCCAAACGGCTTTGGATGATGAAACTGTCTCCTGAACTTGTGCTAAAGTCATGCCCGTGAGACATCTGCCTTGAGCAGAGCAGGAGGGGCTCTGCCCTGTGTGGTGCCCAAAGCGATGGTGTCGTGTTGTGGGGGTCCTTATCTGGATCCCCACGCATCCCACTGCTGCCACCACCATCGGTCAGAGACCCTGACTGCATTTCAACCCAGAGCTCCCACCTAAAGGATCAGGCACAACGGGAGGGTTTGACAAAACCACTTACAGATCGACTCTGTTTGGAGAAGAGAGGTCTCCAGACATTTTAATTCACTCCCACTGTCACGTAAGAAACCGACCCCAAAGGATAGGGATACAGACACAGAGAAGCAAGAAGAGAGCTGCAGTTGCCAAGGAGAGGGAGTGGAGCAGGCAGCCACTTTCCTTTTCAAGTTTTTAAACCCAAACTCAAACCTTTTCTGCAGAAAACACTCAGACTTCCAACTTCTACTCAGCTTTTCAAGCAAAACACCGTGGCATGAGCTGTGGATGCTGTGCTGTCCTCTCTGGCCTCTACATCAGGATCTAAAGCAGGGAGGACGCAGCAGTATTGTCCTGAGGCCCACCACACGGCACTCGGAACACGCGTGAGTCGTGTCGCTTGAAGTCGCTTCTGCCTGCTGGGGTTTTAGCAGCCTTCTCTGGCTGAGGGTAAAAGAGGGCCACGTGCTTTCAATCACACAGTCCCTGTGGAATCAGAGCCCTCTGCGAGTGGTGTCAAGAGCCGTGTGTAGAGCTTCCGACTTCACACGCAGCATGTGGCTGGGCTCTCAGATGTGGCTCACACACATCGCAACGTGGAAGCCATCTGATGAAACCACTGAGGGCCAGCAGCCACGGGGGGAAAGTTGCATGAATGCCACGCAGGAACATTCGCTGCCCTTGCTGCACTTGAGATTTTGAAGATCATTTAATTGAATCCAATTCTTTCTCTTCCCCTGGGGGACTCAGGAGTCCAAATGCAGCTGCAAAGTCCCCAAATAACTAGATATAAATAGCCAAGTCACAGACCTCCTCCCAAGTCAGATAAGCCTGGTAGCTCCAGGAATGCTGGTATTTTCCACTCCACAGCAGGGAGGGAGTGGACATGTGTGTGCATGTAGCTGGTATCCAGCCCTGGATGCATGCGGGGCCACCAGACGTTCGCTGTACAACCAGTCACAAGCTGGTGCTGCCGCTGCACCCAGCAGCAACCTCAGCACCTTCAGAGTGCAGTGAGGAGATGGCCCGGGTGCAGTCTCCACAGAAAGGGGGTATTTTAAGTGCAAAGCGTGGATGAGGATCTCCTTCCTCCAAGAGACACCCTGGAGATGAGGTTCCTGAGACGTGCTTTTCCCCTGCCTTGTGTCTCTCTCTGCAGCCCATCTGGGAAACGCTGGATGAAGTGGTGTCTGTTCTTCCCCTCGATTCACACATGTGCTGTCCATGAGTCACATCTGGGAGCATCCAGCCGTGTTCCCACGCAGCCCATCCTTCCAGGCTTCTCCCACACATACGCAGGCAGTTTAGTTGTTAAGCTTTTAGCCCCCAATAACTCTTCACAGAATCACAGAGTGTTGTGGGTTGGAAGGGATCTCAAAAGGTCATTGAAGTGACCCGCTAATTCCTGTCACTCCCTTGGTCCTGCTTTCTGGAGGGAGTACACGAGATGCTCCTGGGGTCACAGATCTGCAGCTGAAATCAAGGCAAAGCTAAATGAGAAATTAGATCCACAGCCCCCAGTTTTAAATCATTTATTCAGATCTAGGGCTTCTGCACCAACTCCATATCCAGAAGCCTTTACCTTCCCCTAATCCCCTCCAACCAGCCTACTTCCAATGCTCCTCTTAGCCTGGTGTCTGGAAAGATGCTGGGAGCTGAGTTTCAAGCTCTCGTATCGCTAGAAGATGCTGAGGCCTGGACGGGTCACAGCAAGCACAGTTGTTTCAGCATTCCAGGTGGAAAAGGCTGAGAAGCACTAAGATGACATCCCAGGCCAAGGGAAGAGCTCAAAAGTGTTTGCGCAAGGTTTGCACTGAGTGGCCGTGCCGATGCGATGAGGAATCACGAGCATCTGAACGTTGTGTTTACATGCTGGAGGGCTCGTTTTTTGGGTGTTTTCCCCCCCTCTTTGTTTTCATTTTTCCTGCTCAATTAGATGGGACGTTTAGAAATCGCTACTCTGTACTGCTTTTACCCCCCCAGGCTATCAGAGGTTGCTCAGAAAGTCACTACCAGCTGCTCAAACCCTGGTTGTTGAATTGTTAGAGCAGCTCAAATCACCCCCTTAAAGAATGTAAGAAAGGAGCCAAATTCATCTAAGGTGTAGCCTCTCTCAAATTACACCCAGGTTAACGGGGATGGGGTAGTTTGAATAATCACAGCAATCAAACGAGCCAATAAATACAGCTCTGCTAACCTGATACAGAGTGCTGGCACTCAGCAGCTTTCCTTGAGCCTTCTTCACGGGTTCCAAACTCAGAGGCTGCCAGGGCAGGGCTGTGGTCACCTGAAAAATCCTAAGGCTCAATAAATGACCAAAAATTAATGCAGAAAGGTCAGTAATCATCTGTGTTGCACGCCAGGTCAGCTGAGGAGGTAGGAGAGAAGGACATGTGCTGTCCTTTTAGCATGGGTCACTCTCAAAGGGAGTACTTGGGAAGCTTCAGGATAACCAGGGGATTGAATGTCTTGCTATGAGAATTCTTGATAACCCCAAAGCCATCAGGAGATCCCATCATTAGGGTTTGCATTGTGTGTGAGGGTGTGTAGGAAGGGGGATATGGTTGGATGAGGCTCTGGCCAGCCTGATCTAGGGTGGGGGGTTCCCTGCCCATGGCAGGGGGGTTGGAACTGGATGATCCTGTGGTCCCTTCCAACCCTGACTGATTCTACCGCTTCTTTCCAGTGAGAGTGACCAGGCACTGGTGATGGCTGCCTGGGGTGTTTGTGGAGTCTCCTTCTCTGGAGACATTTGAAACCCTCCTGGACTTGGTCTGGGTGACCCTGCTGTGGCAGGGGGATTGGACTGGATGATCTTTCCAGGTCACTTCCAACCTGTAATGTTCTGTTCTGTGACTTGGTCTGGGTGATCCTGCTGTGGCAGGAGGATTGGACCTTTCGAGGTCCCTTCCCACCCCTGATGATTCTATGACTCCACGTGTCATGTAAATATAAATAAATAGCTGTAGAGCCGGATGTCAAGCGGTTGATGGGAGCTGCAGAACACACACACATCTTCTTTAAAAAGCCAATCAGCCTAATTAAAATGGTGTTTCCTCAGATTACACCTGTCGGGGGGAAACGTCAGGGGAGAAGCAGGGCTTTAACAGCAGCTCATGCCTGTGTAGGGGAATTGTATTTGACAAGCTGGTTTATAACAATGTTCCTACAAAAGAGGGAGATGAAAGGCACTTGAAAAATCACAGCGCTGCCTCTGGTTCCCACAGCAGCATCAAAGTGCTGCTTCCCCTGCTTGGACGGGGCTTTGAGGATATTACCCTGCTTAATGATCCAGCGTGCGCTGATAATGACCCTTGATTAAGATGTTTGTTTAGGTCCGTTGTTATTTTCCTCTCCAAGGCTTGTTGTTGGGTACAAAGCGTGACGGTATCGGCCTGGAAAGGAGCTATAAACGTCTTATGTTTGAAAAGAGACATTCCCCTCCTTAATCATAGAACGGTGTGGGCTGGAAAGGACCTCTGGAGATCATCTAGTCCAGTTCTCCCCAACAAAAGAGGCTTCGTGTTTGCATGAAACAGACTCTCTGCGTGGATCTGGAAAACAGAGCGCGGGACAATCTTTAGGCTGACACAGAACTCTTTGCTATCGTGCTGTGAGCTTGTCTAAATAAAAAACAAACCACACAAACACACGATTTTCTGGAGAAAGGCTTAGACAGAACAGCATCCTGGCCTGCATCAGGAACAGGGAAACCAGCAGGAGTAGGGACGTGATGATGCCCCTGTGCTCTGCACTTATGAGACCACACTGAGTACTGGGGCCAGATTTGGGGGCCACAGTGTAAAAAAGACATCGAGGGGCTGGAGTGGGGCCAGAGAAGGGCAATGAGGCTGGGCAGAGGGCTGGAGAACAGGGCCTGTGAGGAGCAGCTGAGGGAACTGGAGTTGTTTAGCGTAGGGGAGGCTGAGAGGAGACCTCACTGCCTAACAGGAGGTTGTAGTGAGGCTGATGCTGGGCTCTTCTCCCAAATTCCTAATGCTAGGATGAGGGGAAATGGCCTCAAGGTGCATCAGGGGAGGGTTAGATTGGATCTTAGGAAGAAGCTCTTTGCTGAGAGAGTGGCTGGGCACTGGATCAGCTGCCCAGGGAGGGGGTGGAGTCCCCATCCCTGGAGGGGTTTAAAACCCGAGTAGCTAGAGCACTTGATGCCATGATCTAGGAGGTGGGGAGCTGCTGGGATGAGGGCTGGGCTTGGTGATCCTGGAGGTCCTTTCCAGCAGAAATAACTCAATCAGATGCTAAAGTCTTGGCAGTCTTGGGCTGCCCAGGGGTGGCTGTGTGCAACGGGGCCGGACAGAGACAGCTGCTACGTGCTGTCACTTTGACATCAGTCCTCTCTCTGTTTGAGTTATTAGGTTCTTTTGACACGGTGAGCATCTCTTGGCATGATCACTGTCCCTTGGCACGATGAATATCCCCTACATGGCGAACACCCCTTGCTGGGGTGACTGTCCCCTGACAAACCAATCCCTGTGGACCCAGGGGATGGGGTCTTTGCTCTGTGACAAACAGTAAGTCTTCCACATTTGGTTCCTTCTTTAGAAGAACAACCATGCCTCGTTTTTAGCCTCAGCGACTCGGGTACCCCCTCTTCCCCTCCCCTGGCCCCCTCCCCTCTGACCCTTGCAGCTCCCGCCATCACAGGATGGGGCCGGGCCTGGCCCTGCGGTCCTCTGTCCCGCCCTGGCGGCCACCTCGGCCATTGCACCGCATACCGACGGCTCGGAAGGCCCGAGCTGTGCAGGGCCAGATCTCCTCCCCAACTCCTCCATCCAGCCTGTCGGGCTCTAGCAGAGCGTAAGCCCACGGCTAGCACAGCCCCACGGCGCGGCCGGAGACTTGTCCCATGGGGGATTCGAACCCTCGATCCCGGAAGCCGCAGCCGCCGCACTGCGCCTGCGCAAGAGGCTGCTGACGCCGCTTCCGCCCTGAGTTGCGTTTTGCCCTGGGAAGGGAAAGGCGGAAGGGCGGGGCCAGAGGGACCCAAACAAGCGCGCGCGGCCGTGTGACGTCATCACGCGACGCGCCGGGACACGTCGACGGCGCAGCAGCAGCCGCCGGGAGCCGGATGTTCCAAGATGGCGGCGGCGGAGGGGGCCGGTGCCGCTGCCGTACAGGGGGGCGGCGCCCGTCGCTGAGGGGCCGCTCGCCGGGAGCTGGGCCGCCAGGTACTGCCGCGGGGAAGGAGCCCGAGAGGGGTTCAGGGGTCTCGGGCTGGAGGCAGCGGCTCAGGGTGGGGGATACGTGAGGCCGGGGAGGCGGTGGTGGTAGGGCCTGGGCCCTGTTGAGACGGGTTGTGGGGTTGTGAGGGGGGGTGAAGGCGGTGAAGGGCCGCGGCGGTGCTGCGGAGTGGCTTCCTGCTGGGTCAGGAGGGCTAAGGGGGCGTCTGGACCGCCTCCAGTGCCACGCCATGGGCGTTCGAATAGTGTTTCACGGGAGGTGAGGGGAGAAATGGAGAGCCCGCGGTCAGGAGTATCGCTTGGCGTTCGGAGTCGTGTATTTTCTGTGAAAA
Organism: Upupa epops; assembly: GCA_013397515.1. Lineage (NCBI taxonomy): Eukaryota > Metazoa > Chordata > Aves > Bucerotiformes > Upupidae > Upupa > Upupa epops. Next base: position 154,973 of record VZRI01004889.1, read on the forward strand.
GATGCGATAAGTGTTGAAATTCAGGGTTGCTTTCTCCATCCATCAAGTGTCACAGGTCTGTGGAGCAGCAGCCTGTGCTGACTCAGGGGTGCAGTAGCCTGAAAATGTGGGGACCTGCTGCTTCTGTGCAAAATAAATGGGAATGATCTGTGCTGCTGCTGTCTGTGAATCACAGAGAGCTCCGGGCCTTTGATTCCCAGAGCACTTGTTTTGCATCTTTAACATCTGTAGCTGTGATTGCTGTTTAGGAGAAGGCCGGTAGGAAGCTCTCAGCAGTGTGGAGCATGTTTCGTCTGTCATCCACATGTGTGCAGATATGCAACCGTTTCTACAGGAAAAAAAAAAAGGCACCAGAAAAAGGAATGCCCCAGATACTAATTGTAAAGATGCAAATCTTATTTTCCAGCTCTTTGTGCCTTTGAGATTGTAGCAGGATTCGTTGTTCAGTTTGTTAGGAATCTGCAAGGACAACAAGGCTGTAGACGGATCTGGAGAACAGACCTTGTGAGGAGCAGCTGAGGGAGCTGGGTCTGGTTAGTCTGAAGAAGAGGAGGCTCAGGGGGACCTTTTAGCTGTTTCAGGTACCTGAAAGCAAGTTATAGAGAGGTAGAGGTCTTTTCTCTCAAGTAACAAGTGTCAGGATAAGAGGAAACAACCTCAGGCTGCCCCAGAGTTGGCCCTGAGGTAAAATATCATCCTGGAAAGGGTCGTCAGGCCTTGGCACAGGCTGCCCAGGGAGGGGGTTAAATCTCCATCCCTGGCCATGTTTCACAAATGTGGAGATGTGGTGCTCAGGGACGGAGTTAGCACTGGGTTGGGGCAGTCGGGTTCATGGTTGGGGTTGATCTTAAAGGTCGTTTCTAACCTGAATGATTCAGTGAATGTGTGATGTAGTTTGGAACATGTGTGTGCAAGCTGTGTATAGGCAGAGGTGAGAATTCACGCGCTGCTCTGTAACCTGCCTCATGGATATACTTATTCTTGTTGAGAGTAGTTTCTTTAGCTCATGTCCCTTGGAGATAGGATTCAATAAATTCCCCCAAAATAAATTAGTCCTTCACTCAGATCAGTTTTCCCAGAGGAATTCGTAGATCCCTAGAATGGTTCAGGTTGGAAGGGACCTGAAAGATCATCCAGTTCCAACCCCCCTGCCATGAGCAGGGACACCCCCCACCAGACCACGGTGCTCAAGGCCCCAGCCAATCTGGCCTTGAACACTGCCAGGGAGGGGGCAGCCACAGCCTATTAATGGCTGTAGAGCTCATGGGGTGAAATTTATTGGTGGCCTTGCCTAGAGGGTAGTTTAAATCTTCCTTTTGGTCCCCCTGTTTGGAAACATTTCCCTGGCATGTCTGCAAACACCTTCTGCTATTGTTATTCCTGGTGATTAATGTTTAGCAGACTGCTCTGCATTATCTATTAATAACCATAGAATCCTCATGGCTGGAAAGGGCATCCAGGATCACCAAGCCCAGCCCTCATCCCAACATCTTCCTAACTCCTAGACCATGGGCTCAAGTGCTTTAGCTACTTGGTTTTTAAATCCTTCTGGGGCGGGGACTCCACCGCCTCCCTGGGAAGGTGTTCCAGTGCCCAACCACGCTCTTAGGAAAGAGCTTCTTCCTAAGATCCAACCTGACCCTCCCCTGACGCAACTTGAGGCTGAATCCTGGTGGAAGTTAAGAATTTCCAGTGTGATGGGTTGCTTTTCAGCTACACAGTTATTTCTCCTTTGTAAATTTCCTAAAAATCAGCGTTTCTGAGCTTGGGGGCAGGGCAGAGCAGTATCACCGAGCTGATATCTTCTGTTTAAATTCCCTGACATGGGCGCGTTCGTTTATTTGGACTTAATTCTTCAAATCTTGCCTGCTTTTACTACTGTGTGCAGTCTGTTAATATTAACTTGCCTGCTGTAGGGAAGCTGATACCCTTGTGTTGAACTTCTGTCACGCAGTGTTGCAGCTCTTATTGTAGGAACAAGAAGCCAGGGTTTTTAAAATAGAGCTTGATGCTTATTTTAAAGAGCTAATTACTGATAGTTGTTGTTACAAAAGTATGGTGAGGGATTGAGAATGTTTTCCCTGAGACACTGAGGAGTGAAGTCTGCATTGGAAAATTGTAAGTGGGTGTTGAAGTTGTAGAAGCAGTTGGCTCATGAGCTCAACTGTGTTTCAGAAGCTACTTTTCTACTGAGGTTGGTGTCTGTGTTCTGCTCAGATCAGTGTTTTTCAGGAGCTCACTGCCCTGGCTGTTGTTTTCATTAGTTGTTCACCACCCCACTTTGCAGCAGAATGTGGCATAGAACCACTAGTTTATTTGAAAGGAGGCAGGAGCTGATGGAAAATCAGTGGGGATATCCAGAATGACAGAACAACTGAGGCTGACAAAGCCCTCTGAGCTCATCCAGTCCAGCCCAGGACCTAACATCACCCCAGCGGCCACACCAGAACACTGAGTGCCACAGCCAGACTGTTCTTCAACACCTCCTCCAGGAATGAACTCAAGAAGTTTCTGTTAACCAGAAAACAGAGTATTTTAAACTTCTCCGTAGCTGAGAGAAAGCAATATTGCTCTCTAGAGCAACCTGAAAGGAGGTTGTAGCAGGGCTGGTGCTGGTCTCTTCTCCAAAATTCCTAATGATAGGAAATGGCCTCAAGCTGCATCAGGGGAGGTTTAGACTGGATCTTAGGTAGAAGCTCTTTCCTGAGAGAGTGGTTAAACACTGGAACAGGCTACCCAGGGAGGTGGTGGAATCCCCATCTCTGGGGGGGGTTTAAAAGCCGAGTAGCTAGAGCAATTAAGGCCATGGTCTAGGGGTTGGGGAGCTGTTGGGATGAGGATTGGGCTTGGTGATCCTGGAGGTCCTTTCCTGCTGTAACAATCCTATGATTCTGTTAAAATTTGGCTTGATTACAAACCATCTGACTTGCCTGCCTTCCCAGTTTATTACTTCTACTGACAAGATGCTGAATCTTCAACAAAAAACCATCCCAACTGATTATTGCACAGCTTTTGTCTGTCTTCCATCAACAGAAGTGCATCTGGTACAAAACAATTGCCATGGATACTTGTCTTGACGTGATACAAACCATATTTGTTTTGTAAACTTGCAAACCAAAACTGTCTTGTGTTGCTAAATCTTTGCTGAGCTGCATGGACCAGGAGTAGAGAAGAGCCCTAGCTTTGTCAGCTTCCCTCCCGCCATTGTCAAGGGGTGATACAACTGAAAAATACACACATTGCTGGTGAATTCACTGGCCTTCCCATGTACCCAACTAGATTTGTTGGGAGTTCCTGCTGCTGGGTTGGAATATTTGTGTTGTCAGTCCTTCCCACCCTGACGTGCAGCTGTGACTGGGACACAGTGCCAAAGCCCCATTAGAATGAAAGCCAGAACACTGATTACCTGATAGGTGAGAGGTGTTGGTTTTCTTGCTGCTATGCAGTGTTCGTCTAGAGGGAGTCTTTTTGATGAAAACCCAGTTGCCTTTCTCAAACTAAATAACTGCTGTACTGCACAATGTTTTCTTTATTAAACCGAGAATGGACTGTGTTGTGTGGAGGGGGATAACATCTGATGGATTCTTCCCTGGGATGCTTCTCATCTTACCCGTGAAAAGATCTATTCACACGAGCAGCGGTGCAGCAGAGCTGAAGATCATCTCTAACACAATTCAAGTTAGATAACAGTTTCTCCATTTCTTGTAATTAAATGGGAGCTCTCTAGTGTTTGCAGGTTCTGTTGTGGGCTGACTGCTGCTGTGTCTTACCTGTGTTTCATACTTCTGCTTAAAACACATCTGGGGAGCTGTAACCATATAATTCCACTGGTGCTTTAACAGGCTGAGATTTTACACAGAATCACAGAATGATTGAGGCTGGAAAAGCCCTCTGAGCTCATCCATCACAGCAACCAGACACCTCCAGACACGGCGCCCACGGCCAGGCTGTCCTTCAACACCTCCAGACACGGGGACTCCCCCACTGCCCTGGGCAGTCCAGTCCAGGCTCTGAGCACCCTTTCCCTGAGGAAGGGCTTCCTAACAGCCAACCTAACCCTCCTCTGGCAGCTTCAGGCCCTGCCCTGTCATCCTATCACTAGCTGCCCGACCCCCAACTGTATACAGCTTCTATCAGGTAGCTGCAGAGAATTACAAGACCCTACCCCGAGTCTCCTCTTCTTAGAGCCAAACAGCCCCAGCTCCCTCAGCTTCTCCTCATCAGCCTTTCCCTCCAGTCCCTTCCCCAGCTTCATTGCTCCTCTGGACCTGCTCCAGCCCCTCAATCTCTTTCTTGTAGTGGGGGGCTTTTATGGGAATGTTAACACCTTAGGACCAACCAGGGTTTCATTACTCTGGGAGCTGTTTGTCACTGCAGTTGTTAAATAATGTGCATGTGCTACCACACAGAATTCAACTTCATTAACCCTGGGCTCTGAAGTACAATGTTAAGTGTAAATTTGTCTGCTGGCTGGAGAGAAGTGTTTCTTTCTGTGTAAAGTTCTTGGAGCCATTTTATTGCTGATGTGAGAATTGCTGCCTGTCTTGTGAGAAAGGTGAGCGACCTGTCATCTGCTTTGCCTTAACAGGACAGAGGAAGGGATCTGTCTGCGCTGTCTACTGCTAGTCTGTCATCCAGCATCTGACCCTGCGAGCAGCCGCCATGCAGCAGCCTCCACAGACTGTTCCAGCAGGAGCAGCAGCTCCCCCTCCTGCGGGCGTTGCTCGGAACATGTACTGGAGAAACAACTCGCTTGGGAAGCGAGCGAACGCAACAGTTGCCCCGGCGCAGCCTGTCACAGACCCTTTTGCGTTCGGCAGGCAAACTCCCCAGGGGTCACCATTAGATAATCCATCCAAGGGCAACGCAGTGGGGATGCAGAGCTCTTCCCCAGCAGTGTTTCCACAGACTTCGCCGTCGCATCCAGGGGACAATCCTCATGGACCGCATACGTCTCTGTCAGCTCCTGTCCCTCAACCAGGACTCAATCCCAGTACGTTTTCTAATGTTCCAGTCCCTTCGCCATCCCCAGGGTATGTTATGAACAGTACTGCAGAAGGGCATCCCAATGCAGATCTTGGACTCCGTGGGCCTGCAGTGCCGTTGCATTATAACCCAGGAGTGGAAAATTCTTTTAGTGTGCATCCTGGAATGGTGCCTGCGTCAAACAAACCCGGTGGTAGGCAAGATCCAAATGATGTTCCTTCAGGACCCAGTACAACAGCACTGTTCCCTCCACCTCCCCAGCAGCCTGTGTCTCAGTGGAGACCTGTTCCAGGTAACCTGCAGCCTCCAGTTCGAAACTTCGTGCCCTACCCTGATCCGCCTTCTCAGACTGACGCTCATAAGATTTCTCAGTCCTCTGTTAGCGCTTCTCATCCTCCTTCTCAGACGAATTTACAGCAGGGTCCTGTACACCCAGGTATTCCACAGAATATCATGCAAGCGCCTTTATCTGCTGGTTGTGAAAAGAATGGGAGGAACGGCTCTGCAAACAGCAGTCATCCTGTGAACAGCATCCAGCCTGGGACCGTGTTTAGGCAGAGCACAGACGTGACCAATGCTTGGCTCAGTCAGCCCTACCAGGAGCAGTTTTACCCACAACCACCGTTGCAAGATTCCAGTTTTGTTGTTCCCACAGCTCAGGAAAATAACCCCCAAACCAAGCCTCTGGATGCATCTGAAACATCAAATAGAGCAGTTCCTGCAGATCCAGGAACTCTTTCCATGTTTTTCAAAGGGGATGAGGCAGAAAATGAAGAAATCCTTTCATCTGAAAAAAATTACAGAGTTGAAAAGGCTGAGTTTGATGCTTGTCAGCCAAATTCAGCACTGCTGTACCATCAGCCCGTGCATCCTCAGCGGGTTGCGGCTAACGTTCTCTCTCAGGCGCAGATGGGTGCGGGTTCAGCTAATGAAATGGTCCAGAAAGGAATGGAAGTCCAGTACTTCCCTAAAATCCTCAGTCAGCAGGAGGCTGCTAAGCACTCGCTGTTTGTTAGCGATGGCAAGGCCTGTTTGGGTGACCCGTCTGGGAACGGTGGGTCACAGTATGAAAACGTGGAGAACCTGGAGTGCGTTCAGAATCAGGAAGTGCTGCCAAGCGAACCGCACAACATCGGTGCTACGTCCCCCACTGCTGGTCCTGATCCCTACAGATACGGATCCTTCCCGGGTCAGATGCTTCCAAAGAACGCCGTGGTGAGCCATGCTGAAGGAGGACCAAATCTGGAGGCACCTGATTCGTTACCTCATCCTGTGCGACCTGATAGTGTCTCTTCAAACTACAGCAGCATTAGCCATAGGAGCACTTCGGGCTCAGCGAGGCCTCAAGAGCAAGTCGGTACCTTTATTCAGCAAGAGAGTGGGAAGCCCGATGAAGAAACTTCTGCCAGCTTCTTCAAACAGATTGACTCTGCTCCTTTGGGGGGTGACTCCAGTGAGCTAAACCTGAGCAAGAGCTACCATGGTAATCTCTCCCAGCCCCCAACTCCCAGTCCTCCTAAGCCTACAGGAGTATTTCAGACAAGTGCAAATAGTTCTTTTGAACCCGTGAGATCCCACGGAGTTGGTATAAAACCTGCGGAGATTGACCAGGCGAAGATGGTGGGTGAGTTAAGAGAGAACCACTCGAACCAAAAGAATAGCAAGAAGAATCCAGCTGCATCCCCAGGCAATCTTGAACAGCCGCCGGATAATCTAGAGACTATTTTCATGCCTCAGGTACACCAGCTGCCTCTTGCAGTCACGGGTGAAGCTGGAAATATGTTGCATTCTGGACCTGTAATGGAAAACATCCAGTCAGTGTCTGAGAGAAGGTCCTTAACAAGAGCTCAGGGAGCAGTTAAGAAGTGTGATAGCCCAGCAACAACTTTGTGGGCTCATAATGAGTTACCTAATTTTGGGGGAAACGTTCTTCTGGCTCCTGCTGCTCCTGCAGTGTACGTACCTGCCAAACAAAGTGTGGAAGTCATTCAGCCACCAGAGGAAGGCCTCAGTCAGCAGCCACGTAAACCAGGGACTATGGCTGTGCAGCTTCCCCGGGATGGAAATACATCATCTGAAAATCTTGAGAATCCTCCCAAAATGGGAGAAGAGGAAGCACTTCAGTCCCAGGCAAGTTCTGGTTATGCAAGCTTGTTGTCTTCTCCACCTACAGAGTCTTTGCAAAATCAACCTATCCTGATTGCTCAGCCTAATCAAAGCTATAACTTGGCCCAGCCAATTAATTTTTCTATGTCTCTATCTAATCAGCTAAGCAGCAATGAAACCAATCAGCCAGTGAAGGACTCTGGGCTTGGGGACAAGCCTGCAGTGGGTCCCCAGACTTCACATGCTGCTGGGATGATTTCTGGGGAAAATGTGCCTGTGATGCAAGTTGGATCTCTCTTAGTTAATGCAATTCCAAATACTAATCTGTTAAAACATAATTTATTACAAAGCCCTGTTAATTCCTCTGATGCTGCTTCTAATCAGCCTGCAAACTTGCTTATGAAAACACCACTGCATTTGGCTCCGGAAGGGCAAAAGAATGTGGAAGGTTTTGTTCCTGAATTCACTAGCAAACCGGGGTCTAATTCATCTGTTTCTCCTGCGACAAATCTCCCCAGTGGAAGTGCAAGTGCACTGGTCCCTCCCGTTAATTCTGTGGTCCAGGCTAATAGTTCTGCAAATCACTCGAGTAGCCAAGAAGAAGCTGCTGGAGTGCTGGACTTCACGCTGGCACGGACACTGGAGAAAAACAGTGCAAGTAATCCTGCACAGCTGCATAACCAGTCACTCGCTGCTGGTCCAGTATACCCTCAACAGTCAGCTGGTAGTGCTGGTCAGGTGGGTCCTGAGGTACATGACCAACAGCATTTCTATCAACAGGTGACAAAAGACATGCAGCCTCAGGCTGTCCCAGAGCGAGAGGTGCAGGGAGCGCTGCCACCTCAGCCGCAAACACCAGCAGCTCAAATGCAGCAACCGCCATCTGCTGGGCAGCCCTCAGTTCCTTCAAACTACCAGCTCGCCAAAGGGAACAAAGCCATGCCGGGATCCCAGCTGCGGGAGGACCTTGGGGGTCCCCAAGAGACAAGTTCAGCGCAGCCAGCAGCACGGTACGAGCAGACGAGTCCAGATAAGCAGCCAGCATCTGGACAGCTGTCGGGTGCTCCAGCTTCCACAGCTCCTTCTACCACCACCAGTCAGTCAGTCGTGCAGCAGGACCCGCAGCGTCCATCCCTGCCTCCAACCCCTCAGGATGCCTTTGGCCCACCCCAGAACCCTTACTACTACTACAGACACCCTTATGATGCTTATCAGCCTCCGTATCCCATGCCTTATCCTCCTGCAGACCCCAGAACAGCAGCTCTTTATTACATGGTAATTATTTCTTATTTTTCCTTTCCTCCCCTCTCTCATTTTGTTCAGCTCAAAGATGAGACTAAAGAGTTGTGTCTTGATCAAATTCAATGCAGCATCTGGTTCAAGTATTTAATTGTAGGGAAAATCCAGAGAGCAGTACTAGAACTTAGTTTACAAAGGTTATGTAAGCTTAAACTAGTTGCTAATACCGGTTGCAGTTGGCCAGATGTCAGGTACTAGCAATTTATTTGGCTCTTTGAAAACATCTGGCTGAAAACTGGCTGAGCTGCCCAGATGTTCACATTTGGGTCCTGATTCTGCCTGAATTACTGACCATCCCAGGAAGCCAACCGTGTCCTGGGCTGCGGCAAAAGTAGTGGCAGTCACTCGAGAGAGGTGGCTCTCTCACTCCGCCCTGCACTGGTGAGACCTGAGCTGGAATCCTGTGTCCAATTCTGGAGTCCTCAACATAAGAAGGGCACACAGCTCCTGCAGTGGGTCCAGAGGAGAGCAACTCAGATGATAGAGAGCTGAAGCACCTCCCCTGTGAGGACAGGCTGAGTGAGCTGGCACTGTTCAGCCCGGGGAAGAAGAGGCTCCCAGGTGACTGCAAATGCACTGCACCTCTGAGGTGTCCCCTCAGCCTCCTCTTCTCCAGGCTNAACCCTGGCCATTTAATGATTTCACAGAGTGCAGTGTAGCAGCTGAAGTACCTTTAGTATCTGTAGGACTTGAGTGTAACTTGCCACAACAACAGGTACTGAAACCAATCCCGGGCTGTATTGATCTGCATCTCTTCAAGTCTCTCAGTTGTGGTGTCTATAGTGCTTTGTTTGATCTAAACATGTAATTTTGGGAGTGTGCAGCTCCTGAATTTACACACTGATCTCTTTTCTAGGACGATAGCTACGGGCAGTATGACCCACGGTACAGACACTATGACAGCACCGGGACTGCCTACGTGGAGCCTGGGAGCTATCGGTATTCCGAGCCTGAACGTCCCAGTTCCAGAGCCAGTCACTGCTCTGACAGGCCACCTTCTAGGTATGCAGCTCCTGGGCTGGGGAGAGGCCTGTGTATCCCGAAACAGCAAGCCTAACAATGCCTGGTGAAGTTTTCTAGCGTAGACTGCAGTGAGGAAATTCAAAAGCTCATTGTGTGCCGCAGTAGGAGCGGGCGGTATCAAGTGCCACGTCTGGAAAGGATACTGTTCTGCATGCTTTGCTGTTCCGAGAGCCCTGTTACTCCTTTCACTCAGTTCTCTGGGTGGTTGTGGTGTTTCTGCCAAGCAGGAACTTGCTTCTGTGGGCTTGGTGTTGCTGTTTTGCACACATGCTGTGGAAGAGTAGGAGAGGCTGTGGATTTGTTAGTCAAAGCAGTTTACTTTCTGGCCCTGGTTGTGTTAATAAACAGCACTTTGGGATTCGCCCTGCAAGCATGGCAGGACGTGTGGCAGAGTGACACTCAGCATTTCGGGTGTTCAGAACAGGCCTGGTGAATGAAGGACACTTGCTGGTGGCTTCGGCCGCGTGGATGAACCTGTTCACAAGCTCCCCAAGCAGGGTCCGTGTAGCGATGGGGCTGTGTTGATATGTTTCACCCGCTGCCTTCGCCACAGGTTTAGGTGCAGGTTGCCCATCAGTTAGAAAAACTCAAAAGCCTCAGTCTTCTATGAAATAAAAAAGAATTGAGAGAGGGAAAGGAAAATCAGAAATGAAATCTCTAGTACTTCTCCATCAAGGAAGCAGCAAATTGCCTTCCAGGGATTACTGCTTTCTGCTGGTTATTGCATTGCACGATCTGTATGAACTTCAAATAAATGCCTAAATACTCCTGAAGCATTACGTGCTGGGTGAGTTTGCAGGTTTCAGAGCCCAGCAGTGGCAAAAGCAGTGTGGGAGCGTGGCAGAAACGTGTCCTTAATGTGCCGGTAGGGATGAGAGGCAGCTTTGCAAACTGTTGTTTGGGAAGAGGGATTAGCATGTCTCTGAAGGAGGCTGAGGAGATTGGTTGAGTGGATAAACTTGATCTGATAAGATCTAACCTCCTCCTCTGCAGAGTAGATGCTGTGTTAGCAAACTTCCCACACATGGTGGGGAGGAGCATTGTATGGCTGGACTTGCTTGGCCGCTTTGGGGCTTGTGCTATCACTTGGGTGATCAGTTGTAGAGGAACATGAAAGCTCCCATCATTCCACATTGGCATTAAACATCTTTTCCTCCTGTGTGGATGTGTATGTGTGAGGAAGTCGTAGAATCATTTAGGTTGGAAAAGACTTTTAAGGTCATTGAATCTAAATCCTGGCCCTAAGCTCCAGATCCCCACAACTTTTAAAGACATCCAGGAGTTGGTGATTTAACTCCTTCCAGGGGCAGCCTGTTCCAAGCCTTGATGACCCTTTCCATTCAGAAGCTCTTCCTAATGCCCATGTGTGTCTGTGTCCATGTATGTAGACACTGCATTTTCCATCTAACATTCCTCTTCTAGCAGTTTATCAGGAACTGGGGGATGTTTTCCTAAAAAAGGCTTTCAGTAAGGCCTCAGGAGTTTTCAAGTGATGCCCACACCTAGCTTTTTCCAGTAGTAGTCTTCACATTAGCTTTTGTGAAGGCACTCACTGTGTTTGGTTTCATCAGGTACCTGTGGACACTCAGTATTCAAACACAGGCTCTGTGTTTTCTTCTCTCCAGCCCTGTGTGCTCAGTCAAAACCAACCTAAAGCCTTACCCACACACTGTAGCCTGTCGAGAAGAGCTATAACCTCAAAGATGCCTGGAAGGACTGGATGTGCTGTGTTAGCTGCCTCTCAGTGTTGTGTCCTTGATTCACTGAAGTGTTAAATGTGAGGCTGTGCTGACACCCACCCCTGGAGGCTGAAACCTTCAGAGAATTATCTCTGAGAGCACTGCTTTATGTCCTGCCCAGTCTCATGACCTCTCCTCCAGACCGTAGTCCTCTTTTCCTCGCTGTGATGAGCAAGAACGCAGGGTTAAAGTTGAGGGAGCAGTCATTTCATTACTCGTTAAGTCGCTGACTGTTGAGCCAGTTCAAAGGATGTTAATTGCAGCAGCAGTTTTGGTGATTAATTGTCTAAGCACTTATCACCAGAGCAGTTCACCAAAGTCACTCGGCTCTTGTGCAGCCAGGGCTGTTGGCTTTTTATAGCACAAAACAACGTACTGGTTTGTAAGGTTCAATGTTCTGACTCTTTCATGTCCTGTACTTTAATTATTTTCAATATAAAACTCTACCTATGCCTCTGGCATGTAGTTCTTCCTATTTCCCACTGACTTTAGAAGACTGAAGGAGGAATAATCACTTTTTATCCCTTAATCACATTTCAAACCTCTGTATTTTCTTGCAGGCAAGGCTATACTGATGATTATTATGCAAAAAGTGGGTGGAGTGATTATTACCCAGGCTATTACCCAAACTCCTATGATTATGGAGGTAAGGTGTCAGCATGAACTCTGATTATTTCTTTCTCTATAGAAAATTGCAGGTTTAAACAAAAAAAAGACGAGCCAGAGGAACTTTCACGTCAGAAAATTAATGTGGTTTTCCATAGTAATTAAATCTGATATCCACAACCAGCAAGAATGAAGTTTTACTTGCTGGATGGTTGATCTGTGGGCCTGTCTAAGCGCTTGGTACCGTGCCATCCTGCCCGTGTGGTTGTTATCCAGGAGAAATAATAAACAGAAAAGAAATGAAGGTTTTTTCCTCACTGCCAGCCCTCCCTTTGCCTTCCCGTGCTGGAAGCACACCCTGCTGGGAGTCTGCAGAGTAGTTTTTACAGTGTGTTGCCTGCCTCCCGTGCTCTGGGTGGGTCCTTTCTCAAGCAAATTCAAGGGGAGTGCAAACAGAAGTCGACTTGTAACTACAGCTTGGTTTTGTCCATCATTACATGAGCACTCACAGAGGCACGCTGACAGGGTGTAATTGTTTGTGTAGTGCCCAGGAGGGTTTTAAGCAACATCTGTCTGCATCCTGAGACAAATAACCTGATGCTCTGCAGACTGATGTCAGAGATTCTGTTGATTTGATCAGTTATTATCATGTTATGATTGAACTTTCAATCAGAAAAGTCCTCATGGTGAACCCTGTCCCTTCCAGAGCATCTGGAGGATTCTCATTAATAACCCTATTTCTCTCAAAGGTGTGAAATTGATTTTTCTCGATTGTTTTTATTCTATTTTTATGAACTGAAGGTGAGTGGACGTATTTATGGAGCTGTAAGTACATTGTCTTGCTTTTGCTCTATGCTTCAGGAGAAAATCAGTATGGAATTAAAGAGAAAGGAGTAGGGAAAGGTTGTAGGCAACAGCTTCCACTCCCTAAATTGTATCTCTCTCTTTTCCTAAGATCCGAGTCGTTGGGAACGTTACTCATCAGCGTATGACCCCAGGTACAGAGATCCTAGAAGTTACGATCAGAGGTACTGGTATGACTCTGAACACAACCCTTACCAGAAGAGAGAAGCATATCCATACGGCAACAGGTTAGTCCCTTTGATCTGTGTTCTCTCAGTGTTCTTTCAAGGTGTTTGACAGAACAAGGTTTAGGGGCTGAGAATCATCAGGGAACTGATGTCTTCGAGTGGAATTTGAGAACCTACTATTGGATTCTTCAGGGCTGAGTTTCCCACAGTCAAATGTGTCACCACATAATCAGTTTGCAGCAGACTTTGCTTGTGCACTAAGAGCACAGGCTGCTTCTGTTGGCTGAAGATCTGCCCCAACGCCTTCCAAAGTTATGAACTGTTGCATGAGGCATTTATAGGTCAAGTCCTCTCAATATTACAAACTCACAGGATAATCCCGATTGGAAGGGAGCTCCCAGATCCCCCAGTCCAACCATCCCCGCCCCAACCAAACCCCTCAGTCCCTGAGAGACTGACAAACACAACCTGACCCCCTCCCTGCTGCCACTCGAGCAGGGCGGGAAGCACCATGGCTACAGGGTTCTTCAACACCTCCAGGCATGGGGACTCCACCACCTCCCTGGGAAGGCCCTGCCAGTGCCCAACCACTCTGGCTGCAAAGAATCTCTTCCTAAGATCCCATCTAAATTTGCCCTGCCTCAACTTCAGAGTGCCCCTGCTTCTGTCAGCAGGCACCAAGGAGAGGAGGCCAACACCCACCCTTCCACAAGCTCCCTTCAGGGCAAGGAGGTTCCCCCTCAGCCTTCTCTTCTCCAAGCTAACCCTGCCCAGCTCCCTCAGCTCTCCTCACATGACGGGTTCTCTAAACCCCTCCTGAGCTGGGTAGCTCACCTAAAAGCCTTTCTGAAGGTAGGGCCAGTTTTCTTCTTAACAGGTAGGAAGTGAAGCCCCCTTGAGGGTATGCATGGCTCTGTTCAATTTGCTTTGTATGTTCCTCCTTCAGACATGACCGATACGATGATAACTGGAGATATGATCCTCGTTTCACTGGAAGTTTTGATGATGATTCTGAACCCCAAAGAGATATTTACGGCGATGAGTTTGACAGGCGCAGTGTCCACAGTGAGCACTCCGGTCACAGTCTCCGTAGCTCCCGCAGTATCCACAGTCGCCAGAGTAGTTTCAGCTCTCGCTCTCAGCAAGTGAGTTTCAAATCACAGACTGTTAGAGATTGGAAGGGA
>VZRI01004889.1:169022-187354 GCA_013397515.1 Upupa epops
AGAGCCCCAGCTCCCTCAGCCTTTCATCAGCAGGGAGATGCCCCCCTCCCTTCATCATCTTTGTGGCTCTGCACTGGATGCTCTGTGTCCCTTAGGAACTGAGGGACCGAGGACTGGACACAATCTTCCAGTTGAGGTCTCACCAGAGCAGAGTAGAGGGGAAGGAGAACCTCTCTGGATCTCCTAACTGCACCTCCCTTTCAATCCAGTCCAGGCTGCCATTGGCCTTCTTGACCACAAGGGCCCATTGTTGGCTGCTGGCCACCCGCACCCCCAGGTTGCTGGTTGCATCAAGTATTCTTTCAGCTGAGTTTGGGTCTTTTTCTGTGTTAGGGCTGGGTGAAACGTTTCTGGGGTTTAGTATGGGGGAATATGTCTTGAAAACACCGTTTGGGAGGTGAAGGCTGGTTTGTAATGTAGTTTTGAACTTAATATTTATCGCAGTTGTCAAGAGAACTTTAACCAAAAGCAGCACTCAGCTGTGCAAGCTGCCACACACACAGAAATGGAACATTTCCTCTGCTGAATCCATTTGCTGTTTGTGAGACCTTTGCCCTTACTGTGCTTGGCTGTAGCTGATAACGCAGCTGGCTTTGTGCTAAGGCGTTCTGCTGGTCGCAGGCGTGAGTGCTGCTACTGATCCTGGGATCTGTGAAAAGCCTAACTCTGTATTTGTGTGATGCTGTTCCGACTGTGAAAGCAGATCCCAGATCTAACTGATAACTCGTCTGCTTGCGCCGTAACCGCAGACACCTGAAAGCAGAGTACTGGGGTTATTGTGGAGGTGCAGGCCTTGCTGGTGCAGTGTGGTGTTGTAGCTGTAGTTTCATGTTGGGTCATCCTTTTTCTTGGGAGTTCAGGTGGTTTTTCATCCTGAACTCCATTAACAGTAGCAGTAGTTAAGGCATCACAGCTCAGTTGAGATTTTGTCAGTGATAGAGCAGAGATGACCACTGATTCTGTCCCAGAGCTGCTGATACAGCAACGCTCAGACCTGTAACTCCTTCTGTACTCTTTTTTTACTTCGCAGAAGCACACAGGCATTCTATTCTGAGAGAGCTGAATGTGAGCAGATCAGACAGTAGTAAAACCCCTGAGGGAGAACACCTAGGATGCAGGAGTTACCTTCTGTTGCGCCTGTTGCTGCAGGTGTCTCAGTGATTTAATAAACCTGGTTTACCGAAGTTAGAAGGAGTTGAAGGCAGGGAGTCTGTTACTTTGTGCTGTGCTTGCAGCATCACTTGCTTTGTTTAACTCCACGCTCTCTTCTAACACTTACTAATATGATCTGTTTAGAGCCAGCTGTATAGAAGTAACCATGATCTAACGGCTAATGTGTATGAAACGACTGCGCAGGCGGTGTCGCTCCACACAGATTACCCGTACGGCGGATATGCTCCCAACTTTGATGGACAGCAGCCTTTCCCAGACTACGGCTACTCGACTGAAGCTGGCTGGTCAGCTGTAGAACAAGGTATTGGTGCCGCTGGGGAAGGAAGAGGGAAGGTTAGGTTGACAACCAGGAGTAGTTTCCACTTGTGTTCATGTCTGTAGCGCACAAGATGCCTTTGAGCCTGGTAGCAGGAGATAAAACTACCTGGTTTGTGTGGTCTGTGCACATGAGCTGAGTTTTGTTTCTTTTTCAGTGTTAGGATGACTTGCTGGGTGCAAAACAGTAGCAGTTAGACTGTATGGCTGTTAAATACCTCACACTTCCATTTGTAAATGACTGCTTTAGGTTTTACCTACACTGCCTGTGCCTCATGGGCAAGAGTTACAGTTCAACTTCAGACTCTTCTATCATTTTCTTACCCTTTCTCTATGGAGCACAACACTATTTCTCTGGAAAAGCTTTTCTTGAAGTCTGCCATCAGCTGTTTGAAGATGTAGAGCTCACTGAAGTGTGTCTGATGCAGTCCCAAGTCCCTGTACAGAACAATTAAGTGGATTTTAAAGCTCAGTATCCTTGTTCTTTCATTTTTGTTG
Source organism: Upupa epops (assembly GCA_013397515.1). Classification (NCBI taxonomy): domain Eukaryota; kingdom Metazoa; phylum Chordata; class Aves; order Bucerotiformes; family Upupidae; genus Upupa; species Upupa epops. The sequence goes on from VZRI01004889.1 coordinate 171,009, forward strand.
TTGCAAATCTTTGGGACTAGCCTGGAACTGATTAATCATGGCTTATGGAGTTCAGCCAAACGGAATGGCTGGGATTGTACTGCAGGATTGGATAAATAAATCAGCAGTTTGTTAGTTGCAAGACAGATTACTTGTTCCTTGTTCTTACTTTAGCTTTTGTTCCCATTTCAGCACCTTTAAGGCCCTCAACACCTGAGAAGTTCTCAGTGCCTCATATCTGTGCTAGATTTGGTCCTGGGGGCTTCCTAATAAAAGTGCTGCCAAACCTGCCTTCAGAAGGACAGCCAGCTCTGGTTGAAATACACAGTATGGAGGTAAAGTTTAAAATAAATACAAGGTGTTGGAATACAGGGCTGCCTTTTGGAAGGGGAATAGGGAGTTCAGACCTACAGCTTCCTGATTTGTTTCTTTATCTCAATGTATCAGCTTGGGCTGTAATCATGAAATAAAACATTAACCTGGAAAATTATATTCGAGGGAGAGATGATGTTGCTTGAAATAGTGGGATTTTGTTGAGGTTTAAAGCCTTCACATCCTGGAGGGGCTGCAGTTGTGTTGGTTGTTCGTAGAGACAGCATCACCCTTGGATGTTCTCTGTAGGGCTCTAAGGGTTCCTTGTCAGCCAGATGCATTAGGCTGGAGTGACACTAATGGCTGTGCTCAGGCCTGGGGTTTTAACTGTTATATAACTATGAATTTTGCTTTTTAAGAAATTCTTTTTGGTTTTATTTGTGTTTCAGACTATGTTACAACATTCTCCAGAGCAAGAAGAGATGAGAGCGTTTCCTGGTCCTCTTGCTAAGTAAGTTTTTAGAGGTTTCAGGAATAACTTGCATGCAGTTGGAATTCATTTCTACGTTGAATTGTGTGCAGATTACAGAATCACAGGATTATTGAGGCTGGCAAAGGCCTCTGAGCTCCTCCAGCCCAGCCCAGCCCCTAACATCACCACAGCGGCCACACCAGGGCATTAAGGGCCACAGCCAGGCTGTCCTTCAACACCTCCAGACACGGGGACTCCCCCTCTGCCCTGGGCAGGCCAGTCCAGGCTCTGAGCACCGTTTCCCTGAGGAAGGGCTTCCTAACATCCAACCTAACCCTCCCCTGGCAGCTTCAGGCCCTGCCCTCTCATCCTGGCACTGGGTGCCTGGGAGAAGAGCCTGACCTCCACCTGTCTACAACCTCCCTTCAGGTAGTTGTAGAGAGAGAAGGTTCCCTCTGAATATCTTCTTCTCCAGGCTAAACAACCTCAGCTCCATCGTTCAGTACTTAAACTGAGTTAAACTATTTGTGCCTTTCCACCTGCTGAAATAAAACCTGACCTTTAGATTTAATCCTCACGAGAATTGTGATAATGATGTGAATGTTTACATCTCTCTCGTTAAACCTTCTTTCTTTTCCTATTTATTTTCTTTCAGGGATGACACCCATAAAGTGGATGTTATAAATTTTGCACAAAATAAATCTATGCAGTGCTTTAAGAATGACAATTTAATCGACAAAGAGTCTGCAAGTCTGCTCTGGGACTTTATTGTACTGCTGTGCAGGCAGAATGGGGTATGTCTCACTGCTTCAGTGTTTCCCTGCTCTACAGGATTGTTTACACTAAACTGTGTTTTCTGTAAAGGACAGTGATATGTATGGAGGGACTGAGCTTGGGATAGTTCATGGGTTGATGGGACAGGTTGACTGCTCAGGTTCACATGGAATTATGGAGGCTGGAAAAGCCCTCTGAGCTCATCCAGCCCAGCACTTAACAGCGCCCCAGTGGCCACCCCAGGGCACTCAGGGCCACAGCCAGGATGTCCTTCAACACCTCCGGACACAGGAGCTCCCCCACTGCCCTGGGCAGTCCAGTCCAGGCTCTGAGCACCCTTTCCAGGAGGAAGGGCTTCCTAACTTCCAACCCAACCCTCCCCTGGTGCAGATTCAGGCCTTGCCCTCTTGTCCTGGCACTGGGTGCCTGGGAGAAGAGCCTGACCCCCACCTGTCTACAACCTCCCTTCCCTGGAGGGAGGGAGAAGGTCCCCCTTGAGTCTCCTCTCTCCTCAAGGTTCACCCGTTGTTGTTGCAGTAACAAATCAATCAAAGGTAGCGTTGTAATCAATTCATTTGCGTTTTTCCTCTGTCCCTCTAGACTGTTGTGGGAACAGACCTGGCTGAGCTTCTGCTCCGAGATCATAAAACAGTGTGGCTTCCTGGCAAATCCCCTAACGAGGCCAATCTGATTGATTTCACTAATGAGGCTTTGGAACAAGTGGAAGAGGAATCTGGTGAAGCCCAGCTGTCCTTTCTCACCGACAGTCTTGTCACCACAATTGACAGTCTTGAGAAAGAGACAGAGCGATTCAGAGAGCTGCTGCTTTACGGCCGCAAGAAGGTGAATGCTTAGACTCTTGTCCCAAAGACTGCACGTGTCTTACTTATTTCTCACGTATCTTCAAGCTTTACTTGAAATTCTGTAATATTTCATGGTTCTGCAGTGATAGGGAAAAATATTGGACCCTCAAGTTTCTAATACAAACCCAAATCGTATTGATGTGGTAGTACTTGAGCTAAAGGAACATCCTTAGCTTCCATCACAAAGTACTGCGGTGAAACAGTTGTTTATCTGAGTGATGTGTTCAGCATGTCCCAGGAGACTAATTTCTCTATTAATCAGGATGCTCTGGAGTCTGCCATGAAGCATGGTTTATGGGGTCATGCTCTGCTCCTCGCCAGCAAAATGGACAGCAGAACACACGCAAGGGTCATGACCAGGTACTGCTCTCCTTGTTGACTGGTATAGTATTCCTACCTCTTCAGCTGACGAAGCGGAGACTTGGTGTCCAGCAATTTGAACAGCAAACTCATGAGCTGTTGTGTGCAGCTCATTCAAGAATTAGGTTTTAGTTTCACCTTCTATTCAGTTGTCATCAGATACTTTTTATTCTGAGGCCTTCAGGCCCTGAACTTAGACCTGGGAAGTTATTTTATGCTGTTTATTCTATTTCAGGGGTTTTTGAGCAGTGAGGGCTTTGAAAGATCTCTGCAAAACCCAGCCAAGTAACTATGTCCTCACCTTCATCGTCCTTGCCTGAAAGCAGCAGATGTGTTGGTGCATTGCTCTGTACACAGAGCAACTTTCTCTCTGCTTCCTGAGCTTGCAAAGTCATGTGCTGAGTTAATCAGCTGATCAGGATGAATCCTGAGGTTTTTCCTAACTTGGACTACCTGTGTCAGAGTGGCAGCTCCAGTTAACTAGTTAACAGTTTGCTTTTCACCATTACCCGCTGGGCATCTGTTTATTCAGTGTAGTATTTTCAGCCAGTACTTCCTTTCGCAAATGAAACTCAACCATCGTTGAGCGTACGAGTCCATCTAACTGCTTCCCCCCCCGTGTTTGTGTTTTGTTTTTCTCTGTAATGTCTCTGTAGATTTGCCAACAGCCTCCCAATTAATGACCCTCTGCAGACTGTTTACCAGCTTATGTCTGGAAGGATGCCAGCAGCATCCACGGTAAGGTTCAACCTGGGACTGAAAAGAGAGATTGAGAGAGTGCGGGGAGGAGTTCACAAGAGTCATCTTCCTATCTGCTTTTCCTGGCATTGTTAGACAAGTTGTTTTGGTCTTATTTAGGTTAAACACCCTACAGAGTTCCAGTCACTGCTTTGATTGAGTGATTCTTTTAATTCTAGTGCTGTGGCGATGAGAAATGGGGAGACTGGCGGCCTCACCTAGCAATGGTATTATCCAACCTGACAAATAATGTGGACTTGGAATCCAGGACCATTGCTACCATGGGGGACACTCTGGGTAACTATTGGGGATGAACGGGCTGATGACTGAAGGAAAGGCTTTGTAGAATCACAGAATCCTTAGGGATTGGAAGGGACCTTAAAAGATCATCTAATCCAGTCCACCTGCCACAGCAGGATCACCCAGACCAAGTGGCACAGGAACACAGCCAGGCAGGGCTGGAATGTCTGCAGAGAAGGAGACTCCACAACCCCCCTGGGCAGCCTGGTCCAGGGCTCCGGGACCCTCCCTGAGAAGAAGGTCCTGCTGAGATGGAGATGGAACCTCCTCTGTTCCAGCTGGCACCCAGTGCCCCTTGTCCTAGCACCAGATGCCCTTGAGCAGAGCCTGGCTCCATCCTCCTGACACCCACCCCTCAGAGATTTAGAGACATCAGTGAGGTCATCCCTCAGCCTGCTCCAAGCTCAAGAGACCCAGCTCCCTCAGGCTTCCCTTATGAAAACTTTAATTACTCAGCTTATTTTTTTTAAACAGCAAGCAATTTCTGAGTGCACTGTAAAGTGGGGCAGTTTTAGATGGGTGTCTCTGTTGTATTTGAACGCAAAGCCAAAACAATACAGGGCCTTGAGAGGAAATGAGACACTGAGAGGAAGTACCCTGAGTTCTGTCCTCTGTTTCTCCACAGCTTCTAAAGGCCTGCTGGATGCTGCTCATTTTTGTTACCTCATGGCCCAAGTTGGTTTTGGAGTTTACACCAGAAAGACGACAAAGCTTGTGCTGATTGGATCAAATCATAGGTTTGGCTTTCCTTTTGCTTTTTAAACATGATGCTTTTGATGCCAAAAAGAAAGTTGAATGGCTTGAGAGTTGTGCTGCTCCCTTTATCACCAGCCATAGCTGGAGGAGAGAACTGTTTGATGCTTTGTCCTTGTTTGAGGGTGGAAACTACTGGTTGTGTGTATCTAGCTGAGCTAGACTTCTAACTTTTATTTCCCATTGTCTTTATTATCAGCATACATCATCTCAAACAATACTTTTCCTCTCCCATTCCTGAACAGTTTGCCCTTTTTTAAGTTTGCCACCAACGAAGCCATTCAGAGAACAGAAGCCTATGAATATGCCCAGTCGCTGGGAACCCAGCCTGGCTGCCTGCCCAACTTCCAGGTGAGGAGCTGCTTCTCTCTGTTACTTTGCTCTCTCACATGCTGCATTCAACGTAGCTAATATTTTTATCCCTTATAACATGAAATACCTGGGGTCACTTCAATCTTTCAGCATTTTTCATCTGAAACTTAGACTTTGTTATAGTAGCTAGTTTTTCTTAAAGAAAAATCCAGCTGGATGTGTTGGCACAGACCTTCCTCTGGATATGTTGGCTGGAAGAGAACTGAATGCTTTTCCCTTGGCTTTGTTTTCCTGCCTGGCACAGCTGTGATAGAGATTTTAGTGTCTGTTTCTATAGCTGAAATGCCTAGCTGGCTCTCACGTGAATCTTGCACAGATGTTCTGATGGTTTACTTTCCCTGCTTGTGTTCCATAGGTTTTCAAATTCATCTATGCTTGCCGGCTGGCTGAAATGGGCCTTGCTGCTCAGGCTTTCCATTACTGTGAAGTGATTTCCAGAACTGTCCTTAAAGATCCACATTACTATTCACCTGTACTTATTGGCCAGCTAATCCAGGTAACCTAATGGTTCATGGAGTGGGTCAGGTTGGAAGGGACCTTCAAGATCACCCTGTTCAAACCCCCCTGCCGTGAGCAGGGACACCCCCCCACTAGACCAGGTTGCTCAAGGCCCCAGCCAGTCTGATCTTGAACACTTGCAGGGAGGGGGCAGCCACAACGTCCCTGGGCAACCTGGTCCAGTGTCTCACCACCCTCACTGGGAAGAATTTCCTCCTGACTTCCAGTCTCAACCTCCCCTCTTCCATCTTGAACCCATTCCCCCTGCTCTGACCACTCCAAGCCCTTGGAAACAGCCCCTCCCCAGCTTTCCTGTTGCCCTGTCAGGTACTGGAAGTCTGATTTTCTCTAGATTGAGTATTTATGGCTTTGTTTTGTAGAATCATAGAACAGTTTCACTGGAAGAGACCTTCAGGATCACTGAGTCCAACCTTTCCCTAGCCATATCATCATCGCTAAACCCTGTTTCCCAACCCAGCATCTGCCTTCACTTCAGTACCTCTAGGGGTGAAAACTAGACTCAACTCCTCCCTGGGCAGACTGTTCCAATGCCTGACAACCCTTTCAGTAAAGAAATTCTTCCGAACGTCCCACCTGAACCTCCCCTGAGGTGCTAAACTGTGGCAAAAGAAGCCTTTTGTTGCCTAATGAGCTTTCCTGTGATTCCTTCCTCTAGATGTCATCCCAGCTGCGCCTGTTTGACCCACAGATAAAAGAAAAACCAGACCAGGAATCTTTTATTGAACCTTCGTGGTTAGTGAGGCTTCGGCACGTGGATGGGCAGATCAAGGTACTTTTCAATGTGAAGTAGTTTCTCTTAAAGATGAAGTGATTTTGTTCATGCTGCTAATAAGAGAGACTTTATGCTGTATTGATGTACAGTGCGAGTGTTATGGTTTAAACCAAGTGGATTTACCTCTCCTTAGTGCCCTCAAATTCAATAAGGAGTAATAAAAGAGAGGTGGATGTCATACTTGAGCAGCTTTCCTCAGCACTGTAACAGCAGGAGAATTACAAGGCTCATTGGTGTGTGTAACTCCTGCTGTAAGCAGAGGATCTGCTCACCAGAGAGAAAGCTGGGTGTGAATTAGTGTAGCTAGATCATAACAGAGTGGAAATAATTACTGTTCCTTCCTTTAAAGAGGACCGTTAGAAATTTAAACCTACAGCTAATCATCTTCCACTAAAAGACAAACAAACCCAACCCACACAAGCAAATCTGGGAGTGTTTTGCTTGCACTGTGGCCTGCAAGTGGCTGACAGCTCATTCTGTGACTGAAAAACAACCCCTGTGTGCTGTTTTTTCTCTCTTCACATTTCTTTTGCTCTGCGTTGCCTTGGTTATGAACTTCATATCTGGTAGAGTTAACAAGATCCTGGGTGTTTTCTGTGCAGGAGGGTGCAATAGCCTATAACACAGACAGATCCACCCCAGCACCTTACGCATGTAGCACACCGAGCTCTGAGCTGGACCATGCCAGTCAGTGTGACGGAGCAGGAGCTGGCCGTGACATGGGTCCGGGTGCTGAGAACGCATTGCTAGCATCCTTACTGCCCAGCATGGCTCAACAGATGCAGAGTGTGCAGCTGATGCCTTCAGGTCAGTGTTTCATGTCCTTCTCCATCACACAGAAACTGTTGCCGGCTTCTGCCGTAAGAAACCTCTTTGCAGCAGTAAAATCTCACTGCTTCTACTGTTACTTCATTCATAAAGAGGTTTGTGTGCTGGAAATTGTGTTTAGTTCTAACTCTTCACTCTTTTATCTCTTGTGCTGCAGTGCCTCAGGCTGTCCTAGATGGGTCAGCTGCTATGGTTCCTCCTGGTGAGCAGGAAGCTGGCCGAAGTGTCCCTTTGTATCCAGTGGCTCCTCAGCCTATTGGCCCAGGAACCGGCTTTGCACCTCCAGGATTTTCAAATCCATACGGAACTGAACCATCACAACTGTATTTGGGGTCAACACTGCCACCAGGAGGGCCACCGCAAGAGATTGAATCGCATCCAGAAGAGCAGACAAACCTGGAAACAGGTCTGGGATCTTAAACAGCTTTTCTTCCTTAGGAAAGGGAATGAACTGTGTGGGGGAATAATGCAAACATATCTCAGCTTTTAGAAAATACTGCAGCAGGAGTTGGGTGATGAACTTGAAAATCACCACGTGATGGTAAAGAAGCATCTGTGGGAGGTTACAGTATTCATCCTGCTGCTTAGTTTAAGAGAAAGGTCAGGCTCTGCGGAAGGTGACTTAAATCCTGAGAGGTAGGCACTGGGATTCATAGAATCCTTAGGGATCGGAAGGGACCTCGGAAGATCACCCAGTCCAATCCCCCTGCCACAGCAGGGGCACCCAGACCCAGTGGCACAGGAACACAGCCAGGCGGGGCTGGCACGTCTGCCGAGAAGGAGACTCCACAACCCCCCTGGGCAGCCTGGTCCAGGGCTCCGGGACCCTCCCTGGGAAGAAGGTCCTGCTGAGATTGAGAGGGAACCTCCTCTGCTCCAGCTGGCACCCAGTGCCCCTTGTCCTGTCCCCAGATGCCCTTGAGCAGAGCCTGGCTCCATCCTCCTGACACCCACCCCTCCCAGATTGAGAGACAGGAATGAGGTCCCCCCTCAGCCTCCTCTTCTCCCAGCTCCAGAGCCCCAGCTCCCTCAGCCTTCCCTCAGAAGGGAGGTGTTGACTGTTCTGATTGCAGGGTGTGTCGTTGGAGCCTCAGGGATATTTTTGCCTCTGGTCATCAGCTCCTGGCATCCTGATTTTATTTGGGTGACAGCAGGATTGCACAGGGTTGGCAGAGCTGGTTTAGAGATGTGAAGAACCTTAAATTGCCCCAGTACTGATGGCTGCATCCCTCAGCCTGCTCTCACCTGTCTTTAGAACAAACACGTAGGAATTCAAAGGTAAACTGACCGCAGTTCACATTCTTCCAAAGATCAGCTTCTGTCTAGCACACAGTTTATATCTCGTGATAACATTTTGGGACCTGGGGGGCTTTTAGAGGTTGTTCTGGTGGTTGTGCATCCCCTGCTAACATCATGGAATTTGTTTTTTAAGGAATGCAGAGAATTGCCACGGAGTCTCCCTCACAGAACTCTTTCCCTGAGCAGCGAGAGGAGGATTTCTATGGCAGGATGGCCAGCATGGTATCGTTGTTTCCTGCATCTCTTTAGCTGTTTCCTCTATGTCTTCAGCAGTGTGGCACAGCTTTGCAGGGGTTTTACTTGGGCTCCGTCTTGCTCTTCGTCAAGACTTAAAGCTTAGTTTTCCATAGCTGCTGTTATTCTCCTGCAGTAAAATAAATAATGAACTAGTAGAAGCATTTTAATACCAGAAAACCAGTTCTCAAGTGGGGAAGAGGGTCATTTCCAGGCTCTTTGGTTTCTTTCTGCTTTGTCTTCCCCTCCCACTTCCCAGAGTGATCCTTCATAGCCAGAAGGACGTGTAGCATACATGAGCATGTGAGGCAAGCAGGGCTTGAAGAACAGCTGTGTGACTGAGTTTTAGAAGCGCAGTGCTGACTGACTGCTTGGTCATAACTGGTCCCTTCAGAAGAGACCAGTTACTCGACAGTGCAATTAGTTGGCCAGACTTGAGCTCTTGTTCTACACCTCCTACAGGACGGAGGAGCTAGCAGTACCCAAATAAGCAGCTTGAATGTCTTGGTTTGGGAGTTACTGATAAGAAGTGACTGTTTTGCCAGATGTTTAGCCGCTTGCTTATGCGTGTCCTGGCTTTGTGTCTAAGCAGGCACCAGGACGAAGATCCAGATCTGCATCTCAGTCTTCAGCACACATGGTATGCCATGAGCGGGCTGCTTCTTTCACTACGTCTTTGTTTTGTGTGCTTGTGTATCTCTTCCTGTTGCTAACTCTCCCAAACCCAGAGTGTGTTTAACAAGATGAAGCGCTAATCCATGGCTCTGGCGGTGACACGCTTGTGCTTTCCTGTGTGTTTGTAACACAGGGCTATGGACGAAGATCCCGAACAACTTCAGAGTCCTCCGCTCATTCCGCGGGGCGAGAGAGATCCGGCTCTGCAGCAAAACAGCCTTCTCCTTCTCCCTCTGTTCCTGCAGGGAAAGAAACTAAGAAAGAAATAAAAAAGGAGCCAGCACCTAGAAAGGTAACATTTCTAAGAAGGGAAGTTAGAGCCAGAGGAGACTTCGTGTGAGTGTGTGTGTGTGTGGTGGCTTCTGGTCTTTAAGAGATCCTGATCAAACTGGGATGAATTGTTGCAGGCCTGCATCTTTTAATCTGCTTATAAAGATGGTGCTGAGAGAATTAACTGAGTAGATGAATTTATTTTTAGACTGGTGGAAACTGGTTGCGCTGGCTGATGGGAAAAGGAAAGAACGAAGCTCACCTTCCAGATGACAAGAATAAATCAGTAAGGCCCTTCAGTTCTAGGACCCTTCATACATTTGAAAGTATAAACGTTAAAGGCTCGAAGGTTTATGCTTGTTCCAAGAGTGGTTCTTCAAAACCAGGGGGTTTGGGGTTTTTTTTCCTTAACAGCTTTATTTTTACTCCTAATCCATGACTGCTTTTCTTGTAGATTGTCTGGGATGAACAGAAACAGCGCTGGGTTAATCTGGATGAACCAGAAGAGGAGGTAAATGCTGAGCGCTCTTTATTTCTCCAACTGAAAGTCTGTGCTGGTGCACACACAGTTGTCTTTAATCTGATACTGGCTCTCGGGAAGCTGCCTGTGACTGAATTTGCATTCAGACGTGTGCATCAGTGCCTCAGCCAAGTGCTTGGATTTGGTTGTCTTTCTTTCTGCAGAGCAAACCTCCCCCACCACCTCCGACAGGATTTCCTAAAGTTCCTCAGGCTGTTCCACCTGGACCTGGCAGTGGACCTGGAGGTCCACCTGGTGCCCCTGTCAACATCTTCTCCAGAAGAGCAGGTAACAGATGCTGGTGCTTGAAGAATGGAAGAGCTCAGATTTCCTCTCGCATTAAATGTGGAGGTGGAAGCTTTGACTTTCCTGGAGGTTTTTGGGAGCAGCAGCTGACAGCTCAGTGTTACCACAGAGCTGCAGCTGTTGCTGGCTTTGCTCATGCCTTGCTTCTGCACTGTGTGCTATCACAGCAGTATTGTGACTTGAGTGTTATTGCTTGTGCCCCTGGAGTGTTGTTTTCTGGGTCTGAGAGACAGCTTCACCAGCAGATGTAGACACAAGGCTTATTTCTGTTCTGTCTGGCTTTTCCGTTGTAGCTGGCAGCAGAGCCCGTTACGTAGATGTCCTGAATCCAGGTGGATCCAAGCCCAGCGGTGCTGTTCCTGCACCAACAGACCTGTTTGCCCCCTTGGCACCGATGCCGGTTCCTGCAAATGTGTTTGTTCCAAACTCAGGTGGGTAAAGCCCTGAGGAGGCTGTCTAGGTACCTTCTGGCTCAGTCTCTTTGGACAGTGCATCGTGTACGGGAGCCTTTAATGAGTATTCAGAAAGTTCAGTCCCCTTGACTCCAGTTCATTTTAAAAGTTGAATCAGACTGGGAAGTGGAGTGAAACAACAGTCAGCTCTGCACTCTGCAAACAAAGGGCTCTTCTATTGTGGTTCTGCTGATGGCTCTCTTTCTCACTCTGTGAAATCAACCCCTCTGCTGTGGGGTGTTTGACTAAACCCCGTTTCCTTTGTAGTTCCAGAGGAACCCCAGTCCCTGGAAGGGAGTGGTGCTGCGGAGCACGTGCCAGCTACAGACCAACCCAGCGCAGATCCTGCAGCAGCTGGGGAACCAGAGGTGAGTTAGAACATCTAGTGTTGATTCCAACTGCTGATGAACACCCCTCATGATTCCAAAGAGTAGCCACCCTAGGTACCACACATGTTGCAGGGGCTGTGTTTGTTTGTGTGTAACATCCTAGTTACAGAACGGGAGAAGGGAAGTGCACCTGGAAATGGAAGTGGGAAGCTGCATTTCCTAGTGTGTCAGAGCTGCAGGGTTCCCTGGGTGCCGTGTGTGTCAGGAAAGGGAGCAGGCACACAGGAGGAGCTGCATGCTGTGTGTTTCACCTGGCTGAGGGGATCATGACATTGTTTTGCTTCGGAGGGATCAGTAGGGCAGAGGTGTGAGATAATGTGGTAGAAGCAGAGATAAACACAAGTGTGTTGCTTTCCTTCAGTATTTAAACTCTGCGATCCTTCCTCCTGGATCTGGACTCCCCGTTTCTAACGCCGATGGTTCCCAGTCAGGAGAGGTAAGGCTTTGATTCCAAGTAGTTTGCTAATGATTTTTGCAGCAGGATAAATTGTAGTAGACATCATATGAGCTGTCTACAACAGGGAGTAACTGGTTCAATTGCTGATGACTAACCAGGGTGGAATCCTATGGCTGCCTCCAGAATTGTACAGTAGAGATGAGATGTTCATGCTTTGTGCCCTACGGTGAGGTTCCATCTAAATATCAGAAGGAACTTTCTCATGGTCAGGGTCCCGGAGCCCTGGACCAGGCTGCCCAGGGGGTTGTGGAGTCTCCTTCTCTGCAGACGTTCCAGCCCCGCCTGGCTGTGTTCCTGTGCCACTGGGTCTGGGTGACCCTGCTGTGGCAGGGGGATGGGACTGGGTGACCTTTCCAGGTCCCTTCCCATCCCTAATGATTCTGTGTGATCTCCTTTTTCTCTACAAACAGACTGGCAAAGCCTTTTCTCAGAGTAAAACCACCCTTAGCAGTCTGGGGATCTCATTTTGCCTCCACGCATGCGTGTAATTCCACTAAGTGCAAGCCACAACAAGAAGACTAGGTTGCTATGTGCCAGGCAGAGTAACCTTACCTTTGGTTCCTACTAAATGTTTTCTCCAGCTACGTAATTTTCGTGCTTTCAAAAGTCCTTTTGATTTAAACTAACTGCTGGCTTTGACACTTGAGGGGTTTTATTTAACTCCAAGTTGGTTTAACCTTTTCGGCAGGGAGACTTTTTGACGATTGAATGATCAAACGACTGAAAGCTTGGGGCAGTGACGTGCATGACGACTCTTTTTATTTGTGTTTTGTTTGTTGTTTTGTTTTTTTTCCTTTTGTATTTGTGTGTTCTTGCTGTTTTGTAGCTTTCGCGCTCTAGTTCAATGAGTTCATTATCACGTGAAGTAAGCCAGCATTTTAATCAGGTACATGTGGCTGGCCGTTCTCATTTATGTTCACTTAGTTCCTTTCCCTCCCCACCACCCCCTTCCCCTCTTTATTTTGCATTCGCTCAACAACTAATGCTGCTTCTAGTCCGTCCGTTTCGTTCCCCCCCCCTTCTCATTTCACACAAGTCACCTCAAACAGTGAACGGAGGATGTAGTGTTCCTTTTAACACTCAAACAGGGCCTGCAGAGCCTTCCAGAGCGGTGAGAGTGCATCTGACCCAGGCGTCTTCCTGTTCCTAGGAGATTCACTTAATGATTTTGATCAGCTCGTTGCTGCCAAACGGAGGAAGTCAGTTACTTTAAACAAAAAACTCTGCAAACCCAACAAAATAAAAGGGTCAAAAACCTCCTAAAAAGCCTCTCAGGAGCAAAAAACCCGTTGCTCTGCTGCCAGTGATAACAGCACAGCCTGTTTCATCTGCAAAAGCCCCTGTGGGAACAAAAGGAATACTTCATCTCTACTCTTGAGTTCCAGTACGGGGGGGGGTTGTCACCCTAAAGAGGTGACATGAACTCTCTCTTGATATTTCTTCGTAAAGACATAGGACTTGCCCCAAAATAAACGTTCTAAAGCTACTAACAAAAGCAGCAGGTACTAATTCAGTGAGGTTGCACTGGTGTCTTGTTTTGGTTTTGCATGCTGTGGATCTCCAGAGCTGTTTACAGTCGATGCATGTGACGTTGTTTTGCCAGCTCCTACATTAAGCCCAGTAATCCTGTAACTCTGGATGCTGTGCCGGCACTGTTGGCAGTAGTTACGATCCGCTGCGCTGTCCATATCGTTGGCCTTCTTTTATTACTGTGACTGTTTGCTCTGTGTGACTAAGCAAACCACATCTGAGAGGGCAGCGAAGCCCTGCAGATGTGTGACTTCAGTACTGCCTGCTTTCCAGCCTGCCGCTGTGCCACCTTCCGGGGGACCTTCAGCAGGAACAGTCCCTTTCTACAATCCTTCTCAGTTTGCACAAGTGAGTAACGGCCTCATCTCTACTTAGAATCACAAACTGGTTGAGGTTGGAAGGGATCACACATCACCTCCCACTTCCAACCCCTTGCTAAGGGCAGCGACACCTCTCACCAGACCAAGTTGCCCAGAGTCCCATCTTGAGAGCCAATCTAGTGTTCAAAGCCATGGTCTAATGTTTCCCTAGCGGGATGTAGAGTGAGATGGGAGTGCACCTAGCACCTCTCCAGCAGGTTTGCCTGCAGGATTGCATCGCCGAGGTTTTGTGTTATCCCTCCAGTGTGACTTTCTCAGCTGTCCTGTTTAATCCCTCTTCTTGTCTTCCAGTCCCCTGCAGTCACTGGAAGTTCAAGAGTGGGAAGAATTGGACAGAGGAAGTATCCGACATTGAAGTAGAACACAGTGACTTTGTGTTCCGAGTTCTGAGTCTGCAAAGAACCAATCTTAGGGGACGTTGGTATCAGTGCTGGCGGCAGAAAGTTCACGCTGGGTGATGTTTTAAAAGGTCTCCCTATTTGCACCTCATCCGTGCGGATCATTACCAAACATGAAATAATCAGTAACTTCTGATACAAAACAGAATACCCCCGGCTAGAAGTAGCTCTGCTGCGATGCAGACACGAGGGAGGAAATAGTTGCTGTCTGTTACAAAACCCTCTGTGTAAAATTGCGTAGGCAATTTCTTCCTTACGTTTATTTTAAACCTCCTAGCGCGACCTTCGCAGGCCTAGCTTCAGGGATTCCTTCGTTTCTGAAGGATATTCCCTTCCCAGCGGGATAGAAACGTGTCCACGTGGTAACATAACACTCTGTGGCCTTAAGAGGACCATGCACAACTGCGTCGTTTATGGAACGGGCCTTGGTTTGGCGGCGTGTGAAGGCCGAGAGGTTCCCACACACCTCGCGGCTGGTTGCTTCGCTGAATTAGGGGAGGGGGGGGGAGCCACAGCTCATCCAAATAAATTGCCCTATATCGAATGAAAACTGTGACTGTAATCTAATCCTAATTTGATTTGGATCTTACCTAGTAGTATGTATGTAGTTTGTGGTTTAGACTCCTTGTAAAGCCAATTGTATATCAGACAGAAGCTCTCTGTATAATAGCCGATGCTGTACTATTTGACGAGTGAGTGTTCTTTTAAGTGCAATATGGTTCCTCGCTTTCTCTCAGACAGCTGCCGCTGCACCAGTAGGGTGGTAACAGCTTGGAAGTTGTTCTTCCTTTTCTTGTCCGGTGTTGGAATCAGCATAATAACTCTTGTTCTTCGATTTCCTTGACTAAAGTAACCAAGGTCTTAACTAGCTAACAGCTGGATATCAACTGTGCTAAAAGTAGTCGGATTAGACCTGTGCTGATGGACTTTGAAAATCTTTAGGTTTGATAGAGAAAAATCTGGACAAACCCTGTATAGAATTCACTGAAGAATGGGAATTGTCTACAAAGAGAGAACTAAACTTCAAATATTTATTAAAATCATTACGCCAGATTTAATTTAGAACTCGCCACCAAACGATTCGATTTCTTACTTGAACTCCTGCCCAGGAGTAGAAACGATGTGAATGTGAGCTGGCCGGTGTCGGTCCCCAGTTCGTTTCTGGGTTGGTTTGGCTGTGTTTTCTTTTTCTTTTGCTGAATCCCGTCACCTCCCTGAGATCTCGCTAGCCTTACGTACGTCCTCCAAGGTTTGTATGTTAGCCGAAACGAAACGCTGTTTGGGTTGGGGGTGGGGAGGGATTGTAAAACCTTTGCAGAACGGTCCACACTCGATTCCAGTCGTGGGTCAGCAGCAGTCGGGGTGGTTTACTTTTTCTATAACTGAAACCCAGGCTCTTGGCTTTCCTCTCGTGCTGCCGGGCTGCTGCTGATCCTTTTTCCTTCCAGTAGAGACTGCCATACGACTTCATTCGAGTCCAGGCTTCCCCTGAGCTGGGGAGCGGCTGTCTTTCCTAAGTGTAAGATTTGAACACTGTAAATTCTTAAATAAAAATATTTTGCGCTCTGGAGCACTTTCACATTTTACTACTTCCTGTGGTTCTTGCTTTTTAGCATCAACGAGCTGGGTGGAGGAGCCTCAGAAGTCTTTTGGTAGGTGGGAGCTGCTCTGACTGAATTGAAACTGGCCTCAGTATCCGTGAGCGCGGAGGTTTCGGCATCTCAATACGAGAAGGACATTTAGGTGCTGGAGTGGGCCCGAAGAAGGGCACCAAGGCTGGGGAAGCGTCTGGAGAGCAAACCTTGTGAGGAGCCGCTGAGGGAACTGAGGCTGGTCAGGCTGGAGACGACGAGGCTGAGGGGAGAGCGCGTTGCTGTCTGCAACTACGTGAAAGCTTGCTGGTTTCTTGCTCAGTGTGTGGACCTGGCACCTTAGGGCCATGGTTTAGTGGTGAGCTTACGGTGTTGAAGGTTGGTCTTTGATGATCTTGAAGGTCTCTTCCAACCTGATCATCCCAAGTAACCAGTGATAAGACAGAAGGAAATGACTTCAAGCTGCCCCAAGCGAAGGGTAGGTTGGCCCTGAGGAAAAACTTCCCCCTGGGAAGGATCCTCAGGCCTTGGCACAGGCTGCCCAGGGAGNAGGCCTTGGCACAGGCTGCCAGGGAGGGGTCGAATCACTACCGCAGTCGTGGAGATCTGGAGCTCAGGGATGGGGAGCTGGAGCTCAGGGTTGGGGCAGTGTGTTGGGACAGCAGGGTTGGACCGGATGAAAGTCTTTTCCATCCTAAACCTGCGATTGCCTTAACTTCTCTTAATGTTTCTGTTATTTCTGTCCAGGCTACAGCTTCCTTTTTTGAAGCGTTAAATACTTCACCGCTTCCTTAACCCAGAC
>VZRI01004889.1:203453-220958 GCA_013397515.1 Upupa epops
GTGCCAATGAGAGCAGTAAATGCCTTCATCAAACCATGGATGGTCTGTACAGGCAGTGTCAGCAGCAAGGATGCAAATGTTGCTGTGATCAGACAGAATACTCTAGGATTCAAGTACAGGGCACCTGAGGAGAGGAGGTTAGGTTCATACTTACCAAAAATGAGCAGCTTTCTAACCCAATCATGATGTGGGTCAGCTCTGGGATGGGTGTAGGGCCCAGACTCACATCTGACATATCTTTTTCAACCTGTGGGAAGGGCAGAGAAATTATCAGGAGTCATTTTCACCTCTGCTCTGCCCAGTTTGGTTCATTCTGAGTATCCTGTCTTGAAGGTAACAGCTGTCACGCCCAGCTGGCTCACACTCATGAGGACCACGAAGCACAGCCTGTAGAGGAATCAGCTCAAATCCAATTCCAACAGAGAAGCAGCAGCACAATGCCATCCCCACCCTCCTTTTACCTTGACGATGCCTCCTGTGTACTGAGCCACAGATTTATCCACATCCTTGGTCTTCCCGCTGCCCCACACCGGCTCCACCCCGAGCAGATGCTTCTTGGCACACTCCACCAGCTGCTCGTGCTCGATTCCCACCCCAGCCAGCACCATCCTGTCTGGGGTGTAGTAGTTGCGCAGGTAGGAGTGCAGCACCTGCCGGTCGATCTTGGTGGTGTTTTCCACCGGGCAGAACCTGTTCAGTCCCACCGTGTTCTCTCTGTAGGCTGCCTGAAAGGAAAGGGGTCTCTTAAGGAACAAATAATACTCCCCTCTCCACCTAATCCTTCTGGTTTAGGGTGAGAATAGGCTAAATGGCAGGGGAATGAATGCAAGAGGAGCTCTCTGTTTTACTGCGTGGATCATTTCTGTGAGGAGAGGCTCAGGATCGGGTCTCATGTTCAAGTCTTCAAGTTCAAAGCGTATCGCTGCCCGAGTCATCTCCATTTCTTCATCTGTAGTGAGAGAAACCAAGAGTTAAGACACCCAAAACACCATCTGCTGCAGGGAAACTTCTCGATGAGCTCAATGCAGTGAAGAGTGGGGGGAATTTAACTGCAAGTCCTGCAGTGCTGGGAGTTTGAGGGGGGTTTTGAGACAGAGTTCTGGTGCTCCCAGACCTGATAACCTGGGCTGCAGCGCTACATCAGCCAGCAAATTGACCACGGTGTCCAGGCCTCTGGCATCAGCAGAAACAGCGTACATGATGGTGTCCCTGCAACACAAGCAGACGGGTTCTGCGCTGAGCAATCGCTTCTACAGTCATTCGTTAAACACAGGAGATCACAGATGAAGCTGCTTCTCCCTTGATCACAGAGCTGATGTTCAGAGCCCTTCAGGTTCACTTTTACAGCTTCTCAGCAGTCATCACAAACGGGTTTGTGCTGCTCAGAAGCAAAGGGTGGCTTTTGCTGCCAGACACCAGAGAAGCGACTCACAGTACTGTCAGTGTCAGCAGCACAGAGAACCAGGGTCCTACCTCGATGCCTGGCAGTCACAGATGCCCCCGTGCTTTTCCAATGTGAGGAGGATTTCATCTTTGCTGCCAAACTGAGCTGTGGACTAAGATGACACCAGAGTTATTAATTAGCAAAGCAGTAATGGTTTAGAATCACAGAAGCATTCAGGTTTGGAAAGGCTTTCAAGCTCATCGAGTACAACCCTGAAACCAACCGTCTCAACCCATCCTAAACCCTGTCCCTGAGCTCCAGATCTCCCCAACTGTGAAACACAGCCAGGGATGGCCATTCAAACCCCTCCCTGAGCAGCCTGTGCCAAGTGCTGAGGATCCTTTCCAGGGAGAAGTTTCTCCTCATGGTCAACCTAAACCTCTCCTGGGGCAGCTTGAAGCCATTTCCTGTTGTCCTGTCACTGGTTCCTTGTGAGAATCCCTCAGTGTAGCCCAGCACAGGCCTCTCCTATACTCTGTAAGTCTTGTTTGCTGAACACTCACTCACATTAGAGGTGAAAGCATTTTGTTCATAGTTAACTAAGAGCACCACCACCTAATTCTATGGATGGAACCCATGGTGCCACAGTTCCATGCAGCCTCCAGGACCCCGACAGCTCAGCCCGATACTCACAGAGAAGGCCAACTTTTCCAAGAAGTGGGAGATGCCGCTGAGGTACTTTGCTTCGTGTCTTGATCCCGAATTTATAAGAACTAGTTATAAAAACACAAGAAATCAGCGTGATCACCAAATCACAGGCTCTTAGGGATGGGAAGGGACCGTGAAAGATCATCCAGTCCAATCCCCCTGCCACAGCAGGATCACCTAGACCAAGCTGCACAGGAACAGTCCAGGAGGGTTTTAAATGTCTCCAGAGAAGGAGACTCCACAACCCCCCTTGGCCAGCCCCTTCCACTGCTGTCACCTTCATAGTAAAGACTATTTTCCTGTGTTGAGATGGAACTCCCTGTGCTCCAGCTGACACCCACTGCCCCTATCCCCCCTCCTTCCCCTGTGCTTCCACACAGCCCCAGGAGCAGGTGAGGTGACAGCGGCCCGGTGCCCCCCCCCGCTTTCCACAGTTACTCACGGCCTACAGTGCAGAACTGCCCGAACTTCCTCTGCGAAGCGACTCGCAGCCCGTTCTCCAGCACCGTCACCCGCGTCTCGAACCGCTCCCGGCCGTCGGCCGCCGCGAACACCGCCCTGGGCACCCCGGGCAGGGGCAGCGCCAGCGACACCGAGGGGTACGCGCTGGCGCCGCTGTAACTGCGGGACCTGCGGGACACCCAGAGCCGCCATCAGCACCTTTCCCGGGCGGAGCAGACCACCCCCCACACACGCCCCTACGCATCGCCCCCCGTCCCCGAGCTCTCACCGCCGGGCCGTGCCCCAAGCCTCCCGCCGCAGCCACGCCAAGGCGGCCGCCATCTTTCCGTGCCCGAGCAGCGGGGCGGTGCGCCTGCGCATGCGCCGTGACCCCGGGCAAAGCCACGATTGGTTGAGGTTGTAGGAGTCGCTCGCTAATTGGTCAGTTCTGAGGGAGAGGCGGGGCTTGGCTTCGGAGCAGGCCCCGCCTCGGTGTTGCAGGGGGCGGCGGCCATGATGGCGGCGGGCGGGGCGCCCCCGGTGGCGGCTCCGGCTGAGCCCAATCCCTTCTCCTTCCGCGAGTTCATCCGCAGCCAGGCCCGCCGCACCGGGGAGGCGGTTGAGGATGAGCAGGTAGGGCTCTGAGCGGCGGCGCGGCTGGGTTTGACCCCGTTGAGGAGCCGGGTCCCTCCTCACACCGCCCCCTCGCCACCTCCTCACAGGCCCCCCACCCCAGCCCCGGTCCCAGTCCCAGTCCCAGTCCCGTCGTGTTCCGAGAGCCGGCACCGGCAGCGGATGTAGAGGACGAAGAAGAGGAGGAGGAAGAAGAGGAATGGAGCGGCAGTTACCAGCCCATGGCCGCGGAACGCGCCCATCGCGCCGCCACCGCGGGTCTCGCTTCGCCCTCCGTCGGTTCCTTGTGGTGCGAAGACGGCGGCCTGAACGCGGCCTCTCCCTCCCTAGGGACCCCCACAGAGCTGGGCTGTCAGGCACTGCATCAGCCCAGCTACCAGGAGGTGAGTTACTGCCTCGGGCGAGTTACTGAGGAAGCGCACGAAGGCCCCCTGAGGGCTCAGACGGGCTCTGAGCTGCTGGGGCAGTTTCTTGTAGTAATAAAGTTTAGTGGGCAGGGTGGTGCTGAGTTGGTGGTTGAACTTAGTGATCTTGGAGGTATCTTCCGATCTTAGTGATTCCATGAACTTTGTGCCCAGGTGAGCTGTCAACAAGGGCTGTGTGATGCCTGACAGACAGCTTGTTAGAGAATTGGGTCTGAAAAACTGCTTTGCAGTGAGTTCGAGTCAATAGTTTGGTTGTCCCACCCTTTTTGACCTAGGTGACTTCCTTGTGGCGCTTGAGATCCTATTAGTTTAGAATTAACAGCATTTGAGTAGTCACAGTAGCACTCCATGTTTGATGTTGCCTCCTCTCGGTGACCCCAATGATGGGACAAGGGGCAGTGGGGACAAGCTGGAGCAGAGGAGGTGCTATGGAAAAAGAAGGGAAAAACTTATTGCCTGTGAGGGTGACAGAACCCTGACTCAGGCTGCCCAGAGAGGCTGGGGAGTCTCCTGCTCTGCAGATGTTTAAACCCCACCTGGATGCTCCTGTGGGACCTGATCTAGGGGATCCTGCTCTGGCAGGGGGGTTGGACTGGGTGAGCTCTAGAGGTCTCTTCCAACCCCTCACATTCTGTACCCTGTATGGCCAGTGAAGTGAATTAGTTTGGGAGGGGTGAAAGTCAGCTTTAATGTGGTAGAAAGTGCAAAGCTTTCTTGAGTTCAAGCTGAATAACAAGCATCAGTAACATTATGAAACCACAACCTCATTTCTAATGAGAATTTTTATTCTTTTAGCTGGAAGAAGAGAATGCCAGTTTGAGAAGCAAGATCAATATGCTTCAGATTATCTCTGAGACTCAAGCAGACAAGTGCGTAAGCCACAGTTTGGGGGGAAGTAACCATGTAAACACTGTTGTCTTAGAAGAGGTGCTCACTGGAACAGTCCACGATGTTACAGAAGAAAAATGTAGTTGAAATTCTTGCTATTTGTTAAAGATTTTTAACAATCCTACTTTCTTACTGAAAAAGGCTTGGAAAGTAAGTAGTGAGCTGATGTCTGGTGGGGGGTGTTCATGTGCCTTATGCTCCATGCAATGTAGGTTGCTGAAAATGAGGGTAGAGCTTGACAGAATGTGTTTCATAAAGCTTCAGGCTACCAGAATCTGCTCTGCACTGGTGAGACCCCACCTGGAGTACTGTGTCTGGTTCTGGAGTCCCCAACATAAGAAGGACAGAGAGCTCCTGAAGGTGTCTAGCGGAGAGCAACTCAAATGATCAGAGGGCTGGAACACCTCCCCTTTGAGGACAGGCTGAGCCAGCTGGGGTTGTTCAGCCCGGAGAAGAGGAGGCTCCAAGATGACCTTTTAGCACTTTCCAGTCTCTGAGGGCGACTCCAAGAAAGCTGGGGGAGGGCTTTTGACACAGGTGGTAGCAAGAGGACAAGGAGAAAAGGGTTCCAGCCTTGAAGATGGGAGACTGAGGTTGGACATGAGGAAACAATTCCTTCCTGTGAGGGTGCTGAGATGCTGGAACAGGTTGCCCAAGCCAGTTGTGGCTGCCCCATCCCTGGCAGTGTTGAAGGCCAGGTTGGATGGGGCCCTGAGTAACCTGATCTAGTGAAGGTCTCCCTGCCAGTGCAGGGGGGGTGGAACTGGGTGATCTTTAAGGTCTGTTCCAACCCTGGCTACTCAAAGATTCTATAACCAGCCAGGGTGGTCATTTCTGAAGTCTCTCTCTGAATCCTCTGCACTCTGCTGCTGCTCGAAGTGAGGGAGCTGGTACTGCCACGGCAGTGGGTTTCAGGATGACCCTTGTTGAGATTGATTGTGCATTGCCCTGTTTTCTGCATGGCCTTTCTGCATCCATCCAGCTGTATCATTCCAGTGTCTCTTGTGCAGAGAAATCCCCTGAGCCCCAGCCTAGATCTATGCTTCTTTGAGAAGTCTTGATGTCTCTTACAACATGAGATTCTTCATCTTTCCCTAGAATTTTCTTCCAGAAGTATTTGATGTCACAACTGCTCACCGCACTCTATCTCTTTTGATTTATTTTAAGGATGAGGAAGCTTAAAAAAAAACTTGAGGAAAACAAAATCAAGGAAGAAAAAGAAGCCCAAGATTTGGAAGCCATGGTGCAGCACGTGGAACAAAATCTCCAGCTGATGACTGTAAGTGCTGGGTTTTGCTGCAGTAGTGGAAGCTGTGTAGCTCCATTCCTTTTCTTTCCTCCCTGGGAGAACAAGAAAAGCTGAAATGAGTCCTTCATGATGTGGGCACTGAACAGCTCTGACATGGGATCACGCTTTTTCCTGGCCCAGAAAGCCAACTGCATCCTGGGCTGCATTGAGAGAAGCATGACCAGTAGGGTGAGACAGGTGATCCTCCCCATCTGTTCTGCTCTTCTGAGGCCCCATCTGCAGTCCTGCATCCAGTTTTGGAGCCCCCAGGAAGGAGATTGAGCTGCTGGAACGTGTCCACAGGGAGGAGTGGACACAAGGATGAGGGAAGGGCTGGAGCATTTCTCCTACGAGGACAGGCTGAGAGAGTTAGGACTGTTCAGCCTGGAGGGGACTCTAGGGAGATCTCAGAGCCCCCTGAAGGGGGCTACAGGAAAGCTGGGGAGGGGCTGTTTCCAAGGGCTTGGAGTAGTAGGAGCAGTGGGAATGGTTTCCAGCTGGAAGAGGGGAGATTTAGACTGGAAGTCAGGAGGAAATTCTTCACCAGGAGGGTGCTGAGACCCTGGACCAGGTTGCCCAGGGAGGTTGTGGCTGCCCCCCAGCTCCCTGGTAGTGTTCAAGGCCAGACTGGCTGGGGTCTTGAGCACCCTGGTCTGGTAGGGGGTGTCCCTGCTCATGGCAGGGGGTTTGGAACTGGATGCTCTTGAAGGTCCCTTCCAACCTGAACCATTCTATAACTAGACCATGTCCCATTCTAGAGCATTTGGAGTTCTCTGCTGGAATTGATCGTTCCTACAGGCTCATATAATCTTTATTCTCTTTCAGAAACGAGCTGTTAAGGCAGAAAACTGTGCAGCCAAACTGAAACAGGAGAATGCGCTGCTGCAGGTACGAAGCGGTGTCTGAGGCCGTGCTGAATGCACCGGGGCTGAAACTGTGCCTCTAGAAATGGAGCCTGGAAAAGGGCTCTGGAAAAGCTTGAACTACCCCTCCCTTGCCCTCCTGATGCTGTAGAAGATCGTAGAATGGGTTGGGCTCTAGACTGGAACACTTGAGCTCAAAGCAGCCTGTTAACTTCACAATGCTTGCTGCTTCTCCTACACTTTTGCTCAAGTTTCACATCGTGTTCAGATGCTTTTTGATACTGAGGCCCTGTGAATGCTGTGGTGCAGCAGGGCAAGAGGGTGTTCAGCTGCAGGAAGGTGCCTGATAGAGAAGTGGGAGAAGATTGAGCGAAGGTGGGGGGGTGTTAGCTCCTGTCCCTGCCAGCAGGGCTGGAACACAGTGCTTGTGGTGCTGGGTTGGTTCTGTGAAGCAGCAGGTGAGGGCTGGTGGCCAGCATTCTCTCAGGAAAGCACTGCAGCCCTTTTTAACTGAGGCTCCCAGTTGTGGTTTCTGTCTGAAGCAGCTCTCCAGAGCCAGCATGAAGTTCTCTCTGCCAGGCTCATTAGCTGCACACAGTTAATTGCTGTATCGATGAGTTGTAGAGCATCTGCTGGAGCTTTGCTGTTACCTTCACATAAAAAGCTTTGTGTCTTTTCCTCTCTAGGTTCAGCTGAAGAATTACAAGGCAGAGAACAAGGCCTTGAGGTCGGGCCAGTCGGAGAGCCTGGCTGTGGTGAAACAAAACGCAGAACTGGCCTTACAGAACCTTCTCACAGTGATAACGAACTCCCGGTCCTCAATCAAGTGAGTTGTTCTAAGATTACTCTCCTGATGCTGTCCCACACACCGGTCTAAATGCTGAGGTCACAGCTCAGGGTCCCCAGTGGGATTTTAGGATTGAAGCTCAGGTATCTGTGTGCCATACCAGCCGGTCCTTCCTCACCTGCAGGATGTTTTCCTCCAAGTTTAGGTAATGAAAATAACCAGAATTAGTTGTCTTTTACTTAATGTGAAACCATTGTACTTAGACTGATTAAGTCCCTTTTCCTTCACTTCTCTTTAGACTCTTGTTTAAGAAGTGAAGTTTTTTCAGTTGTTCCAGTGCCCAACCACTCTGTCAGGAAAGAACTTCTGAAGATCCAATCTAACCCTCCCCTGATGCAGCTTAAGGCTATTTCCCCTTATCCTATCATTAGGAATTTGGGAGGAGAGACCAGCATCAGCCTTGCTATGACCTTCTAGGTAGCTGTAGAGAGCAATAAGGTCTCCTTTCAGCCTCCTCTTCTCTCAACTAAATAACCACAGTTCCCTCAGCTGCTCCTCACAGGGCCTGTTCTCCAGCCCTCTTCCTCAGTCTCATTACCCTTCTCTGTGCCTGATCCAGCCTCTGAATGTCCTCCTGATACTGCGGCACCCAAAACTGAACACAGCAGTTCATCCCTTACTCCTCCTCTAACGCTGTGTCTCTTCCCTCTTGCAGGCAGCTGGTGTCTGGAGCAGAATCCCTGCAGCTGGTTGCTGATCTCCTTCAATCAATAGACAGAATTTCTGTGATGTCAGAGGATGGACAGTGATTCAAGATTATCTGCAGAACTTTGAGTCTGTGTGGAAACCACTACAGAAAAGTGCATTTTTGATACTAAACGTCATTAGGAGCTGCTATGGAACAGGCTTCTCCAGCGCTTCCCACGTGGCTACTGAATGGGTAAACCCCTACGGGACAAGAGATGCCCCTTTCCCGTTCCACCGGGACTTGGACCCTGATCCCTGAGCACCCAAATCCAAGCTGGGACCCAGCTCGCCTTGTCCCACGTTCAGAGGGAAGAAGGTTGGCGGGGGTCGATGCCGTTGGGGCGGTCGGTAGCCCGCGGGACTCTGTAGCGGGTTGTGCGGAGCAATTAAAGGCGGCGACGCAGCCCCACTGCGGTCTCGGGGACCGGGGAGAGCCTTTTCGCGCCCCCGCCCCAGCGCGCAGCTTTTGATTGGCTGGGCGGTGTCACGTGCGGTACGTCAGCTGACCGTGGGCCTTGTGTTGATTGGACGGAGGGTGAGGGGCGGGGCCCAGCCCCAGGAGAGGGTGCTGCAGCCATGTCCCGCGGTGCGGGCCCCGCTCGTGTCCCCACGGGCCTTGACATCAACGCGGAGCGGGAGAGGATCCGGCGGGAGATCGCGGAGCTGGAGCGGAGCCTGGAGCCCGGTGGGGCCGATGTTCAGGTGTCCGACTGCAGCCTCAGCTCCGGTACGGCGGCGCCTGCGCCTGGCCCGGCCCTCAGACCTCCTCTCAGCCCTCCGCTCCGAAACTAGGCCAGACCCTCAGACACCCCCACCCCGGGCCTGGTCCTCAGACCATCCTTTTCTGCGACTCCGCTGCTGCTGCGGCTCTCGGGATGTCGGGGGGTGGGGGTGGTGCAGGAAGATGCTCCTCTCGGGCTTGTGTTAACCCCACTGCGCACAGATGGGGCTGGGGATGGATGTTGCAATGCTTGGGGCAAGGTGTCCTCGGGAAGCTCGCACTGGTGCTTTTCATGTTTTCCTAGTGATACCCACACTAAAGGGGAAAGCTGAGACAGCCACCTCATGGAGGGTTCTGGGCGGGGAGGTGGTAACGAGCTGGCTCAATAAACGTTAACAACCCACCAGAGTCTTGACAGGAATTAAATCGCAGCTGTCTGAATGGACAACACAAACTACAGTGTGAGCCACTCAGCTTTGCAGCCTGCCTGTGCCTCCTAAAGTTAACTTTTCAAAGCAGAGAAGGGCTGTTAATAGTTCTGGTTATCTCTACCCATGGTGACTGTCACTTCACCCCCCTGGGTTGGTAGCATGCGGGTATGAATAGTGTGTGTCAGAATTCAGCAGGCACTCTGAATGCAAAACCAAGCATTGCTGAAGGGTGAGGAAGGGCTGTCATTTGCTCATAGAGTTCATGGATTCTGCTGGCTTGAATGTTCACCTGGCTGCCTGCTCTGGAGTTTGTTACTTGCTGTGTGTTGCAGGACCAGGATGCAGCTTCCTCTGAACTGTAGTTATCAAGAGCTGTTTTCCCCTACTCTAGAACAAGAAGTACATGGGTAGAGTATAACTGTCAGCTGTACCTGGCAGTATCCAAACACTAATGGTCATGTCTGAGGTGCCCTGTGGTGCTTTATTCTGTTTGCTTGAGTTGAAAAGGCTTTGGTTTAGTTGCTGCTTTTATCCCTCTGCAATCAGCAATTTTGTATTTTGTGTTGTCTAACAGAGGATGGTGAAGATGATGATGACTCGGATTCTCGTGCTGAAATGGTAACTGTTTTCTCTTTGTGCTGATCGTTCCCTTTGTGTGTTGAAAGGAAACTAAGGAAAGGAGATTTCACAGAAGCCAGAATGATTGACACTGGAAAAGCCCTCTGAGCTGATCCAGTCTAGCACTTAACATCACTACAGCAGGGTATTAAGGGCCACAGCCAGGCTGTCCTTCAACACCTGCAGACACGGGGACTTCCCCACTGCCCTGGGCAGTCCAGTCCAGGCTCTGAGCACCCTTTCCAGGAAGAAGGGCTTCATAACAGCCAACCTAACCCTCCTGTGGCAGTGCTGACTGCCCAGGAAAAGAGCCTGATCCCCACCTGACTACAGCTTCCCTTCAGGGAGTTGTAGAGAGGGATAAGGTCCCCCCTGAGTCTCCTCCAGGCTAAACCCCCCCAGCTCCCTCAGGCTCGCCTCATCCCTTTCATTCTGTTCTGGGGAAAAGTGGGCAGCTGGCTTGGCTCCATAGCTCAGGAAGGATTAATAGCAGACCTGGAGGTTTAGTCATCCCTAACCAGGACTTTGTTATTCACGTGGAATAGAGATTCAGTTGAAAACTATGTCAGGGATCACAGACCTCCCTGTTCCGGTACTTGCTGATCTGTTGTTGGAGAGACTGCAGCCTGTGGGGAGGTTGCAGAGCAGTTGCAGATGTTAGGTACCAGCTTTAAAAACATGTTTTCTCATCCTTTTTTTTCCCCTTCCCTCCCCTGCCCACCACTCCCTGACTTATTGCAAGGAAATGGAAATGGAGGATGACAGCAGTGATGATGATACCGAAAGCAGTCTGCCGCAGAACCCAGAGACGTGTCTGCAGATGAACCATGTGTACCAGGAAGTGATCCAGGAAAAGCTTGAGGAAGTTGAGCTGCTCATTGCACAAAACAGAGAACAGCAGGTGAGCAGAGCAGGAGGAATATGTTCATTCCTGGACTTGCCTGGGTAACCATTTGCCATCCTCCCCTGCCATCAACCCCAGTAAAACCTTCCAGGGCATTGTTAATCTAGTGCAGGTACTGGGTGGGATCAGCTGCAGCAGCTACAGTCCCCTTATTCATAGGCTGGTGCTCAGCTTGGTTGGCCAGGACCCGGGTTCATTTTATTCCAGATCCTTTCTCTAGCACATCAGCTGATTCACAGCTTGGTACTGCAGTCTGACCCCTGCCTGGGAGGTTTGTGACGGCTCAGCCAGTGTTCTTTCAAACTGGGGATTTGAAGGAGATGCTGATACTCTGACTTTTCTATTTCAGAAGGAAATAATGAATGAGTTTGGTGGCTCAAAAATAGCCAAGGCAGGAGATGGTAGAAATCTACCAGCAAATGTATTTCTGGGTCACTTTATGAAGCCTTACTTCAAGGATAAAACAACGGGAATTGTAAGTAAACAGAACTCAGTTGCCTACTGATAACATCTGTCCATGATAAAGTACTGTTTGAAGATTACTCTTGCACTGTATCTAACCCTTCTGTCTTCATTAGGGTCCCCCTTCCAATGAAGACGTCAAGGAAAAGGCAGCTCAGGGCATCAAATCCTTTGAACAACTGATTTCAGCAAAGTGTAAGTAACTCTGCGGTGCTGCTCAGGGTTCTGTAAGAGCTAGAACCTCCCCCTTGCTCTGTTTGCAGTTAAACATCAGCACTCCTGGTATTTCACCCAATTCCACAAAACACAGCAGTTCAAAGTAAACAGGATTCGCTCTGCAAACTGTTTGGCTGAGTAAGGACTTGGGTCTTGTGTTTGCCCTTGGTTTGATGCGTTGTGTAACAGCTGCTGTGAGCACTCCAACAAGGCTCTCATACATGAGACATGTTCAGGGCACTCTGCAGTTCTAGTTCCAGGCACTAGTGTGATGATCTTTACTGAGGTCTCAGAACTAAAACTGGGCAAGAGGCAGCTACTTGCCTGAGTCAGATGTGACACGAGTCACTGTGGGAGAGAATTCAGGCAGTTTACTGAACTGCCCAGAGCTGCTTTGCCCAACCGAACTGCGTAGCTAGTGAAGACTCTGGGGGGTACTAACTGGGGTATTGAAAGCTGTGACTCTCTTTCTCTTGGCAGTGGTTTTGCACTAACGTCTGAGTGCTCAATTCATTGTTTGCTCTAGGGAAAAGCAGAGAGAAGGTACTGTTGCAGAAGTCAGTAATAAGTGACCGCTTGCAGCGCCTGCTTCAGCCCAAGTTACTCAAGTAAGTCGTGTGGAAGGATGATGCTCCTAGTGAGAGGGTTACATGAGAAGGAAGGAGAGGTTAAGCTCTGGTATTACCTGTGCCATTCAATGAGGTTACAAAGCAAGAGGTTCACATCCACCAGGAGGTACTGTGGCCTGTGATGGTCATCTCTTCCTTCCTGCTGACGCTCTGATGTATCTTGAAGTAGTGTACAGGGCTTGGGATTGATACTGTGGAACACAGTCAGTTAGAATGGTGTGTACAGTGAGAGATTTCTGTTCCTGGAGCTGGTCTGGTCTTTACAGCTGTTGCAGAAACCATTGGTTCTCTTTACAAACACCAAAATGATTCATGGGAGAAGCATTCTGCATCAGTCATTGGCAGTGTAGGAGCAGGAACAGACGAGGAGTGTGCCATGTTTGTGTCGGTTTGTTTGTCACAGAGTCACAGGAAGATTGAGGCTGGAAAAGCTCTCTGAGCTCCTCCAGCCCAGCCCAGCACCTAACGTCACCCCAACAGCCACACCAGGGCACTCAGAGCCTCAGCCAGGCTGTCCTTTGACACCTCCAGACACGGGGACTCCCCCCACTGCCCTGGGCAGTCCAGTCCGGCACCCTTGCCATGAAGAAGGGCTAACCTACCCCTCCCCTGGCAGCTTCAGGCCCTGCCCTCTTGTCCTGGTGCTGGGTGCCTGGGAGAAGAGCCTGACCCCCACCTGACTACAGCCTCCCTTCAAGGAGTTAGAGGGTGGGAGAAGGTCCCCCTGAGTCTCCTCCAGGCTGAACACCCCCAGCTCCCTCAGCCTTTCCTCATCAGCCTTGCACTGCAGTCCCTTCCCCAGCCTCACTGCTCCTATGGATCCACTCCAGCCCCTCAATCTCTTTCTTGAAGTGAGGGGTGGAGAACTGCCCTCAGGACTTGAGAGTAAGCCTCACTCGAAGGAAAGAACGGTGCTGATGAGGAAACTGTCTTTGCTGCAAAGTCTTCTGTTTGACCTCTTGCCCCTTTAGGCATGTTAAATAACGATAAAAATACCTTTCAACAGGATGAGTTACTGGAATCAGAAACTGGAGAATGTCAAGACTGAAACGGAGAAGGAGATCTTGGAAAAGCAAATCAAAGGATTGGAGCAAGAAATCGAGGCCATTAAGTGAGAAGTGTTCTTTTTTGTTGTTGCTGAAAAGGAAAGTCTGATCTTGGAGTGACCCTTGTAAAATTCTGTCATTCCATGAGCACATCTGGATGTGTTGGCTTTGTGTTTGCTGCGTAAAACTATGTGCTGTTCAGACTCTGTAGAATCCTCATCTCTGCAGAGCTTTTCTTTGTTATTGTATGTAGCACAGTGCATTTTGATGCTGCAGTAGTTGTTTCTCTCGCTGAACCAGCATCAGCCTGTGGGGGACTCTGTCAAGGAGAAGAATAGTTAGAGGCAAAGTTACCCTGCTGAAGATCATCTTGCTTTGGGGGAGTCTCAGAATCCCAGAATGATTAAGGCTGGCGAAGCCCTCTGAGCCCAGCCCAGCACCTAACAGCACAGCCAGGCTGTCCTCCACCTCCAGACACGGGGACTCCCCCACTGCCCTGGGCAGTCCAGTCCAGGCTCTGAGCACCTTTTCCAGGAGGAAGAGCTTCCTAACATCCAGCCTAACTCTTCCCTGGCAGCTTCAGGCCCTGCCCTTTCCTCCTGGCTCTGGTTGCCTGGGAGAAGAGCCCAACTACTAATTGTCTAAGACTTCCCTTCAGGGAGTTGTAGAGAGGGAGAAGGTCCCTCTGAGTCAGTGCTTGGTTCTTGTGGACATCAGTTACAGATGGGAGGAGTAAGATGAAGGAAGATCAGGAGGACAAAGTGACTGTTGAATTAACCATTTCCTGGGGTTCTTTCTCTTCGTACCTTGTGCTGTAGCCAACTCCCAGAAAGTGACCTGATAGGCAGCAGATTTGATGACCACGACTGGGAGAAAATTTCAAACATCCATGTAAGTTGTGCGGATCAGTTCTTTTACTGTTATCTGTGTCCCTTCTCTTGAGAGCTGCCTGACCTGGTCTGATCTGCATTCGCTGTTCCTGTTCTGTGTTTCTTGAAGTTGACTGTCCTGTGATCTTAATTTGGCAAGCACAGAACTACCGAAAATTCGATGTTACTGGTTAAATTTGAGTAGAAATGTGATAAAACTCAGCACTGAGCCTTTCCTGGAGTGCAGAACAGTGTTTCTGTCTGTTCGAGGGTTCAGTCCCAGCTACAGGTTAAATGAGATCGTTGATGTTTCTTTCAGTTTGATGGACAACGCAGTTCAGAAGAACTGAAGAAGTTCTGGCAAAACTGGGAACATCCCAGCATCAACAAAAAGGAATGGCCTGAGGAGGAAATAGAGAGGC
The DNA here is from genome assembly GCA_013397515.1 of Upupa epops. Lineage (NCBI taxonomy): Eukaryota > Metazoa > Chordata > Aves > Bucerotiformes > Upupidae > Upupa > Upupa epops. Next base: position 217,936 of record VZRI01004889.1, read on the forward strand.
TGAAGGAGATAGCTGCTAAATACGATTATCTGAACTGGCAGATGATAGCCCAGGAGCTGGGGGTAAGGCCTGCTGCGCTCAGAACGAAGAGGTGGTGAGTCAGTTCGTTCTGACTTGTGAGTTTGTAGGAGATAACATCGATGTCAGTTGGTTGAGTAATTAACGTTCTTCTGAAAAGCATTCAGGAAAGGTACCAACAACGTTTGGTACTTGAACCTTACCCTCTTATCCTCGTAAATATCCTTCTGGTTACCTGAGTCGCTCTGTTCCCGTTGTGTTCAGACGAACCGGACGCCTTTCCAGTGCTTGCAGAAGTATCAAGTCTATAACAAAGACCTGAAGAGGAAGGAGTGGACCAAAAGTGAAGACAGGATGCTGTTAGAGCTTGTTCAAGAGATGAGAGTAGGAAGCCATATCCCATACAAGAAAAGTAAGTGACCTGCAAGGGAAAACTTCTATTCACTTCTAGTGGGTTTCGATGGTGGGGTTTCTCTGTGTCCAGAAGCCTTTTCTAGAGGGTTAGTACTGCTGTGTCTGTTCCTCAGACACTACGAGAGGAGTAACCACACGTCTGGGGTCCTGAATCTGAACCTGTCAGACGCCTGTTGCAGCTGAAACCTTCCCTAGGTCTCTGCTGCAGGATGGATTATTGGGTCATCACACATCTCACGGGTGTAATAAATTTGTTGTATACCATGCTCTTTCAATTCTCGTTGAGTGCTGCTGTCTCAATTGAAGCTGAGATTTGAATGCCACTTACAGCCACCCAGTGATTGAAGTGTCACAGTTAGCTGTAAGTGAAGGAAGAGCCACTGTTTGCAGCAGGCTTTAAGATTCACCTTTGATTTCTAGTTGCTTATTACATGGAAGGAAGAGATTCTGCCCAGCTGATTTACCGTTGGACAAAGAGTGTGGACCCCAGCTTGAAGAAAGGACCCTGGACATCAGAGGAAGATGCTGTAAGTTCTGCTCTCCTCTGTCTAGATATGTGGGCTGCAAGACATGGGACTGTTGAGATGCTGCTGCAGGCTTAGGTCCTCCTGAGCTCTAAGAGTGACACAAGGACTGTAGAACAGACTAAGATGAACTGGGTCAGGAGGGCCTGGAAGCTCCTAAACGCTTCAGAGATTTAAAGCAGAGTGGAAACAAATCCAGCTGCTCCTTGTGAGGCCTGTTAGGATTTTATACAGATGAGACTTGCAGCTGTGGCTTTCTGTGGTTAACGTAGATGCTGTTGGCTGCAGTGAAGAAGTACGGAGAGCGAGACTGGTATAAAATCCGAACAGAAGTGCCAGGGAGGAGTGATGCTCAGTGCAGAGACCGGTGAGTGTGCTGAAGGTAGTGCCTGCTTTCATGTTTATTACACAGAGCCAAGCCCCAGCTGAATTTACAGACAGCTTTGATTTGCTTAAACTGGTGTCACCTTGAGGACCGGTGTGGTCTAAGTGCAATCACTAACATCATCTCTGGGTAATCCTGTGTTTGGAGTTCCAGGAGTCACAAAGCTGATGTTGAGTTTGGCAGAGAGTGCAGTGTGGCGTTGCTGTGGTGTGCTGCTCCCTCGGTGTAGCTGCCTGGGGGTTAGCAGAAATCCAGAAGGATGCTGTTCAAAATAAAGCAGAGGGAACTCTGAATGTGATCGAGTTGCCTGTAGGGGAGAGCAGGTAGTCACCCAGGTACTGCCTGTGAGAGTGATCGTATCAGAGGCTTCCTGCTACTGAGCACTGGTAATGAGGTGCTGAGCAGTTTTCAGCCTGGGACTCGACTTCAGAAGACTCAGAGTACAGTATGGCCTGGTTTCAGTGACCCCCCCCTTTACAGCTGCATGCTGGAAATCTTCATGGTGTGGCCTGGTACTTCTGAGAACAAAGAGGTTGTAGCTGGGACCCCTGGCAAAAAGGGAAGATGTGATAAGGGATGCTGGCTTTGTTCAGCCGTGGCGATTGGAACAGTGCAAGCAGAACTGAGTGGTTCTCACTTTCATGTTTTCGTTTTGAAGGTACTTAAAAGCATTGCACTGCGATGTAAAGAAAGGCAAGTGGAGTTTAGAAGAAGAGGAGAAGCTAATTGAGCTGGTTCAGAAGCATGGGCTGGGTAAGTGTGTCTGTGCTTTCATCTTCAGAAGCTCAAAGTAAATAGTAAGGAATTTATCATTTGAAGTTTCTTCCTTTTATATTTCAAGCCTTGCAGCTGGAACTAGCAGGCTCTGCAGCCCTGCTTTGGTGGTCTGTTCCTGGAAATCCAGTTACTGAGGGCTTGTGTAAAATGTGTGTGGTGCTGTGCCCTGAGAAGGGCTCTCGTTTGGCTGTGCACTAATAGGTGCTCTGTGTTTTCTTGAGGTCACTGGAGCAGAATAGCTTCTGAGTTGCCACATCGGACTGGCTCCCAGTGCCTGAGCAAGTGGAAGCTCATGATCGGCTCTAAGGTATCGTGCAAAATCCTGCTGCACCACAGCCCCATCCCTTTCTTTAAGATCTTTAAATGAAAAGTGAAATCCTGTGACATCAATACAAAAATGATATTTCACACAGGGTTTAGTCAAGGATGATCGTGGATTGATTTTTGATGGGTTAAAGCAGCCTTAGTGCTCCAAGTGTAAAGTTAATCCCAGAATGATTGAGGCTGGAAAAGCTCTCTGAGCTCATCCAGCCCAGCACCTAACAGCACCCCAGCAGCCAGACCAGGGTGCTAAGTGCCACAGCCAGGCTGTCCTTCAACACCTCCAGACACGGGGACTCCCCCACTGCCCTGGGCAGTCCAGTCCAGGCTCTGAGCACCCTTTCCCTGAGGAAGGGCTTCCTAACAGCCAACCCAACCCTCCCCTGGCAGCTTCAGGCGCTGCCCTCTCATCCTGTCACTGGGTGCCTGGGAGAGGAGCCTGACCCCTGCCTGTCTGCAGCCTCCCTTGATGGAGCTGTAGAGTTGTAGTCACGTTTGCTCTATATTTGTGTATTATCCTGAGTTCTCTTTATTCCCTGAAGTCCCAGGAAGGATGGAGTATATTTTAATTGGGTGATTGGAGA
>VZRI01004894.1:1392-11779 GCA_013397515.1 Upupa epops
CTTCCCATCCCTCAGGACTCTGTGATGCTATGAAATCTGCTGACCACTCCAGCAGCCGCTGTCTCCGCGGGCTTTGGACTCCTCTCTCCCTGCAGAGGATGATGCTCCCTGCAGGAGCATCCGGCTCAGCAAGCGAGTAATTGCCACCATCCCAGCTCTGCAGGCGCTTTGCTCGGAGGCAGTAGGCTGTCCAGAGGGCATGAGCAATGCAGTCTTGGCACAGCACTCGTTTGAGAGCATCCTGAGCCCGGGCACGGGAGGGAGATGGGATTTGTTGGGGAGCTGAGAGCAGGACGGATGGTGACCACCTCAGCATCGCTCTGAGCGCCACCGCTTGCTGCACCTGCAGCCCTCTGCTCGGTGCTGGGTGCCCATGACCACGGAGCAGCTTCGGTACCTGCAGCCCCTCATTCTCATGCTCTCCCTGCTCCTGCAGGAGTCACCCCCAGCTAAAGGCACTGGAGTGATTCTCCTTGTTAGGATAGATGATGGGGGATCACAGGCAGGCACTGGCTGCACGCTGAGATCACAGAGGGGGGGATGCCGGGTGCTTTGCTCCTCTCTGACCTTGGAAATGAAGCTGGCGAGCACAACCTTCCATCTCTTAGAGCTCTGCAGGATTAGCGGGATGAGGTCAGCCTGTAGCACTCCCTCCCTTCGCTCTTCACTCTCCTCATTACATTAGCGGGGAGCTGAATCCTCTGCTCTGCTCTGCTCTGCTCTCTGCTGTTGGCAGAAATGGAAGAGGCTGCTGTGGTTTCCCAGCTGTAAAGATTGACCCCCACCCCCTCCCCTCCTGTTTCCCCATCTCTACTGGGGTGAGCGAAGGGATTTTGAGCCTCTTAAAGCTGCCCCCTGCCCTGGCTCTCTCCAGCTGGCTCTGTTCTTGGACCGTGAGCTGACGGCTCCTCCCGTCCCCCAGGCCCTGAGGTGATGGAGTCGTGGGGAAGAAAGACTTCAAGTCTGGCAGTGTCCTGCTGAGGGGAGCACAGGCAGAGCTGCGATGGACACTTGGACCCTGCGGGTACCAAACTCTCCCAGGGAGGTGTCGATGTGGTGGCTGTGTGAGATGAGGGTGCAGGCTTGGGCTGCTGCAAGCAAAGAGCAGGTTTGCTGCTGGCACCGAGCTGGGAGGTGTCACTGACCCCCCAGCAGCCTGTGCTGGCATCCAGAGAGAGCTGGGCAGAGAGATGGAGGGAGGGACAACCAGGGGCAGGGGAGAGGCCGGCAGCTGGGCAACAACAACCCCAGGGACCAGGAGAGGGGGGGCACTGACCTGGTGGAGACCAGGGGAGGGGAGAGGGACCTGGGGGTACTAGTGGCCAGCAGGGTGACTCTGAGCCAGCACTGTGCTCTGGTGGCCAAGGGATGGGAAGGGACCTGGAAAGATCACCCAGTCCCTTCCAGGGCTCCGGGACCCTCCCTGGGAAGAAGGTCCTGCTGAGATGGAGAGGGAACCTCCTCTGCTCCAGCTGGCACCCAGTGCCCCTTGTCCTGTCCCCAGATGCCCTTGAGCAGAGCCTGGCTCCATCCTCCTGACACCCACCCCTCACAGACTGAGAGACAGCAATGAGGTCCCCCCTCAGCCTCCTCTTCTCCCAGCTCCAGAGCCCCAGCTCCCTCAGCCTCTCCTCAGCAGGGAGCTGCTCTCCTCCCTTCATCTTCTTCATTGCTCTACACTGGGCACCCTCCAGCAGCTCTGTGTCCTTGAGCTGGGAGAGGCTTTGGGTTGCTCTCTGTGTGGGACTGTAGAGTTGGGGTGAGCGCAGGAGGCACTGGGAGCCCTGGAGCAGCTCTGCCTCTCTCTCTCTTGCAGCAGCCTGGTTCTCCTCTCTGGTGTTTTCCTCCCATCACCAGAGGAAGAATGTCCCCACAGCGGTCTCTCTGTTCCAAGCCTCCAACTATCACTTTGCTCAGTCGTTGTTGTAGCTCCCCCCCTGCATTCAAATGAGCTCCCTGCAGGTCTGGGGAGACTGATGCTTGGAGGTTTGTGTGTTCTCTGAGTCAGCCAGCAGCCCGGCACCCAGACCTGAGGGACCCTCCCTCCATCCCTCCCTCCATCCCTCCATCCACCCATCCGTCCATTCATCCCTCCATCCATCCACCCGTGTGTTCCAGATGCAGATCCTAATGGGCAGAGGGGTTTAATTACTGCTGGGGAGGACTCTGTCTGTTTATAAAGAAATAATGGAGGATAAAACGAGGCCGGGCACGGGGAGCTGCAGCTCCTAATGGCCCGGCTGGCATTTAAAGGCGGCACTAAATCACTCGGATATGAAGACCTTCTTGAACGAGGATAATAAAGGCAGAGATTTGGAGATGCTAGATCCCAGGACTTAGAGGTACCCACTAAATAAAAGAGTTTTATAGTCAGCGTGGAGTTAATGGCCTCCCAGAGCAGACGGGGGGGAGAGGGACAGGGGGAGAGCTCTGCTGGCAAGGAATTTCTGCTGTGGTTGCCAGGGCAGAGTCACCTGAAAACCTGCCCCTCAGTCTGTGAGGGGTGGGTGTCAGGAGGATGGAGCCAGGCTCTGGTCAAGGGCATCTGGGGACAGGACAAGGGGCACTGGGTGCCAGCTGGAGCAGAGGAGGTTCCCTCTCCATCTCCGCAGGACCTTCTTCCCAGGGAGGGTCCCGGAGCCCTGGCAGGGGCTGCCCAGGGGGGCTGTGAAGTCTCCTTCTCTGCAGACGTTCCAGCCCCGCCTGGCTGTGTTCCTGTGCCACTGGGTCTGGGGGATCCTGCTGTGGCAGGGGGACTGGACTGGGTGATCTTTCCAGGTCCCTCCCCATCCCTGAGGCTCCTGCGCTTCATCCCAGGACAGCAGTGCTTGCTCTGCTCTACTCTGCTTTCCGGGCACCGGGAGCAGAGCAGAGGAACCTCAAGACAGCAGTTAAGGAATGAAGCCCCCTCCATCCCATCAACCAAACCCCAAGAACAACCCAAAAACCTAAGAAAAAGTGAGAAATCTTCCAAAAGCTGAAGAAAAGTTGGAAGGGGAGGAGGGGGGGGGGGATAATTGATGGCTCCATCTTCCTCTGCTGTTATTCCTGCCTCTCCTCTCCCCTTTTATTTACTGGAGCTGACAGAACATAAACAGCATTTGCAATCCAACGTCGTTAGCACCCCCGTGCAGTTGCTCATCCTCCTTGGCTGTCAGGCTCCCACTCCGGTGGCCATCAGTCAACGTCGGCTGGAATTCCCTTCGAGCGGAGTGGGAGCCGAGGGACGAAGGGGATGAAGGCTTCCCGGCCTCAGGGTGAAGGGCTTGGGCTCCTGGCTGCTCCCTGAGGGTCGACCTGGGTTGCACTTGGAGGGTTGAGTTGTGATGGGAGGAGAAACTCTGAGGAGCAGGGGGGGGTCTGTCTGAGGCTGCAGAAGGGGCAGCTGGATGGTTCCTGGGGAGGAACCAAGGGGAGAAGCCCTTCCTTGCAGAAAGGGTGCTCAGAGCCTGGAGGAAACTGCTCAGGGCACTGGAGGAGGCCAGCAGCAGGACCTGGAGTTAGGGAGTGCAGCTAGGGGAACAGCCCCAGCACTGCTCCAGGCTGGGGGTGAGGGGCTGAGAGCTGCCCAGCAGAGCAGGGCTTGGGGGTGCTGGCAGACAGCCGGCTTCAGAGGAGCCAGCAGGGTGCCCAGGGGGCCAAGAAGCCAACAGCATCCTGGCCTGGAGCAGGGAGAGCTCCAGGCAGGAGCAGGGCAGCAGGAGAAGGGGAGTTCCCCTGCCCTTGGACTCAGCCCTTGGGAGCTTCCTCTTGAGTCCTGGGGTCAGGTCTGGGCCCCTCATTCTAGGAAAGACAGGGAGATGCTGGAACGGGTCCAGAGCAGAGCTGCCCAGCTTGGGAGGGGTTGAGAGAACCAGTTGTGTGAGGAGAGTCTGAGGGAGCTGGGCAGGGTGAGTTTGGAGGAGGCTGAGCTCTTGACTTTTGAGCCCCAGCTCCCTCAGCCTCTCCTCAGCAGGGAGCTGCTCTCCTCCCTTCATCCTCTCCGTTGCTCTACACTGGACACCCTCCAGCAGCTCTGGGTCCTCCTGGAACTGAGGGGCCCAGCACTGGACACAGCCCTCCAGCTGCAGTCTCCCCAGTGCAGAGCAGAGGGGGAGCAGACCCTCTCTCCATCTGCCAACCACCCCTTTCTGATCCCCCCCAGGATGGTGTTGGCCCTCTTGGCCACCAGAGCACAGTGCTGGCTCAGAGTCACCCTGCTGGCCACTAGTACCCCCAGGTCCCTCTCTCCTCCCCTGCTCTTCACCAGGTCAGTGCCCCCCCTCTCCTGGTCCTCGGGGTCCGATGCTGCTGCGCGGTGAGCAGCATGCCCTGCCTGGGGGATGCCAGCCTTGTCCTCTGCAGGGTCTCCTCGCTCCCTCGTGTTTCTGAACACCTCACTCCACCAGCAGCCGACTCCTCCAGCTCAAGGAGGAGGCATCTGAAGGAAGGGAGTCATTCTCAGCCCCCTATGCCCTGCACCCCAGGCTGTGAGGCACCATCCCAGCTGCTGTGGGAAGACGTTGGAGTGGGGCTGGAGTCCTTTCAGCACGAAGGAGATGGAGGGGTGTGGAGCCCTTTATCCTCTGCCCCTCCTGGAGCAGATCCAAGTCGTTGGCACAGGGCACGGTACCCACCTTAGTTCGACGCCTCCTTGGGCTCCCTGTGGGCATCGGGGTGATGCCAGCCACAGTTTAGGGCTGGACGTGAGCTAACCCTGCTGCAGCAACCCCTCAACGACAGCATCCAGCCCTTCCTGATGGCATCGTGGGGGTGACAACAGCAGGGCAAAGAGGACGTGGGTGACGTCTGCTGGGGCAGAGATGCTTCCCGCTCGCTGCGATGCGGAATTGCCCTGCCTGCAGGACCCCTGGACTCAGCCCTCCCAGTAGATTCCACGTGGAGGAGCCTCCGTACCCCGTAGTTTGAGATCCAGACCAGAATGATGAACGGAGGAGAGGACAAGGGCGCATTGTTCCGAGAAAACACAGCACCCACTCCTCCAGCTCTGCCCGAGCAGCCAGATGGTGGAACATTTGCAGAGCCCTCTCTTCTCCAAGCAGCCTGCCTTCACCCCTGAACGCTCCCAGCTCCTCTGCCTGAACGGTCTGGGCAGCCTTTCGGACGGGCATCAGGAGTCGGGTGCCCTTGGTTTCGTTTCTCGGAGGCTCAGATTGATGCTCTCTGCCTCTGCTCTGGCCAGCTCGCTGTGGCTTGCAAGAGATAGAGAGGTTGGGCTGAGCCCAGCGTAGATCAGGGTCTGTTTGCTCTACCCTGCTGGGTGTCTGCGTGGCTGAAACGTGGTGGGGGTGCTGCTGCTGCTGCAAATTGGATGCCCGGGGTGAGTGAGAATAGGAAAGGGTAGCACAGCCTGTGTTTCTAGGGGTAACTGTGCCCCGGCTGTGGTCTGATCCCCTGTTCCCAGCAGGGAATCTCGGGCTGGGTTGGTTTGGAAGGGATCTCCAAAGGGCAGCCAGTCCCAACACCCAGCAGGCACCCAGCCCTGGCTGGGATGTCCTGCTGTGTGAAGGGCCAATCAGAGCTCCTCTGAAGCCCGAACGAAGCTCTGGTGTGGGTGAGAAGCCTTGTGTGCAGCACAGGACTAGCAGTGGCCGCAGTCCTGCAGTGTCATAGGATCACAGCGTCACTAGGGGTTGGAAGGGACCCGGAGAGACCATCCAGTCCCATCCCCCTGCCACAGCAGGACCACCCAGACCGAGTCACAGAGCATTGCAGGCTGGAAGGACCATCCAGCCCACTCCCTCCTGTCTCATCCTGGCTCCCTTGAGGCTGCTCCTCCTGCTGAGCCCTGGTGCCTGCAAACCTCTTTGGCTGGACCCGGGGGTCTGTGCTGTGAAGACCAGCTGGATACCAGAGCACAGACCCTGCTCCCTGACTGTTGGGTGGGGAGGCAGCCGAGGATGCACAGAGCACCCCTCACATCCCTCAGAGCATCCCGTGCAGCAGCGACAACGGAGCCGGCGAGGAGAGGGACAAATGGGCTGTCAAGTAGCCTAACTAAGCTCTTCCCGACTCTTTGCAGCGACGTGGTTGTAATTTAAAAGCCATGAGTGTTTTCATTTGCGGGGTAATGGAGAAGAGTGTTTTCTGAGCCTAACGGACGTCTCTGGGTGCCACGGCAGAGGGATGAGAAGGGAGAGGCAGAGCTGCTCTTCTGGGGGGAGTGATGCTCCTGCTCTCAGCTTCTCTGGCTGCAGAAGAGGGGAGGGAGGAGGAGGTTTGAGATGTGAAGTTATGGAGACTCTCAATCTCCTGGGCTGCTGCAGCACCACGAATGCCTGTAAGGGCCTGAGGTTAAAGATCAGAGGGGGAGGCTCTCGCCTGGAGAATGGAGTGAGGGGCAACCAGGGGCNCCTGTGTTTGCACTGCAGGACAGGGGTCAGCTCAGTCCCCCTCTGTTGTAGCCTCCAACTGCTTTTAAACCTTGGGAGTGGAACTCACAAGAGACAACCACAAGCGAGCAGGGTGGCTGCACAGGGAGCCCCAAGTCCCTGTGGAAGCCAGGTCCCTAAATAAGGTGTCAGGGTGATGGAGTGCGTGCAGGACAGAGCGCCCAGTCCCCACGAACCGTGTCCTTCAGAGAAGCACCCGTGCTCCTGTGGTCACTGCTGTTAAGCACTCGTGTTGGCCATGAAAAACAACCTGAGCAGGATGGCTAATAATTACAGCAGCAGGGCTGATGGATTGCTCACAGCCACCGGAGACACTGCCCGAGGCTGCAGTAGCTCTCTGCACCAGGCACTGCTTCGCTCCTAGGACAGGAGCTGGCTGGGGGTTCCACATCCTCCTCTTACGGTTGCAGGGAGGGATGAGAGGATCAATCAGAGAATCCTTAGGGATGGGAAGGGACCTGGAAAGATCACCCAGTCCAGTCCCCCTGCCACAGCAGGATCCCCCAGACCCAGTGGCACAGGAACACAGCCAGGCGGGGCTGGAACGTCTGCAGAGAAGGAGACTCCACAGCCCCCCTGGGCAGCCCCTGCCCGGGCTCCAGGACCCTCCCTGGGAAGAAGGTCCTGCTGAGATTGAGCTGGGGGGTTTGAGCCTGGAGGAGACTCAGGGGGGACCTTCTCCCTCTCTCCAGTTCCCTGAAGGGAGGATGCAGTCAGCTGGGGGTCAGGCTCTTCTCCCAGGCACCCAGTGCCAGGATGAGAGGGCAGGGCCTGAAGCTGCCAGGGGAGGGTGAGGTTGGCTGTCAGGAAGCCCTTCCTCCTGGAAAGGGTGCTCAGAGCCTGGACTGGACTGCCCAGGGCAGTGGGGGAGTCCCCGTGTGTGGAGGTGTTGAAGGACAGCCTGGCTGTGGCCCTGAGTGCCCTGGGGTGGCTGCTGGGCTGCTGTTAGGTGCTGGGCTGGGCTGGGGGAGCTCAGAGGGCTCTGCCAGCCTCACTCATTCCGTGAGCAATTCAGATTCTTGGAGCTTCCACACAACCCAGAGGAACCAACATTTATTCCAGTGCTAAAAGACCCCAAAAGAACCCCCAGTGCAGTGACCCCACTTTCTCCCCTCCAGCATCTTCACCCTTCATCTTGAACAGAGCGGGTGAAGCCCCCCAAGCCCAGGGCCAGCTCTCTGCAGCTGCCAGGGGAGGCTGTTGTAGAGGGCGTTGGAGCCTGAAGCACAGCTGCAGAAGGGTTCTGCGTCACCCCCCTGGCAGGTAGAAATTGGCTGCAGGGTTGTCCTGTTAGCTGGGAGCTTCTGGGGGCTGCACCTGGGGGTCTCTCCTGCTGCCTTGCTCTGCTTTATAGAGGGGTCTGACCTCTTCAAGCTTCCTCTTGCAGGGGTAGCTCTTGTGGTGGCTCCTGAGAGGAGGAGATGAGGTGGCTCTCTGGAGTGAGTGAGGTCTGCACAGGCTTTGCTGCCTCTTGGGAAGCTGCAGAGGTGCTGAGAGCTGGACTTGGCAGCCAGGATCATCCCTGTGGAGACACGAGGTAGGGACGTGTGGGCTTCTAAGCTCTCTGTGCTTCTCTGCTGGTGGCCCTGTTGCTCAGAGCTTCTTTGCTTGGTGTGTTGGTCATCCTGGGTGATGCTGTGATGAAAGCTAAGCTTCTGCTTCTGCTTCTCTTTCCTTGGCTCTTCTTTCTTCTGCTTTCCTGCTTCTGCTAAGGAAAAGTCTTCAGCAGGACTTTACCTGCCCAGCGATGCAATGGAGGGTCGGATCCCTCTCTGATGGAGGAGACCGGTGGCAGGGCTGGCTGGATCCCAGCCGAAGGTGTCACTGGAGCCAGGTGTGTGCAGATGTGCTCAGCAGAGGTGCTGCCAGCCCTGGCAATCAGAAGTGTTGTAGTCAGGCAGGGGTTGGCCTCTCCTCCCGAGGGACTGGCGATAGGAGCAGTGGGAACGGGGTCAGACTGGATCTGAGGAGCAGCTTCTTCCCTGGGGAGGCCCTGGCCCGGGCTGCCCAGGGAGGGGGTGGAGGCAGCATCCCTGGAGGGGAGCACAGTGCTGGCTCAGAGTCACTCTGCTGGCTGTGCAGGGAGGTGGTGGAGTCCCCATCCCACTCTGTGTTCCAGAGTCCCTGAGCTGTGGTGTCAGGGGAGAGAGCTTCGGGGTGAACTTGTAGAGTAGTTGGACAGGTTGGAGCCATCCACGCTGGCTGTTGAGGCTCTCTCGTGGCTCAGGAGATTCAAACCTACCCTCCGTGCACCCCGTAGAGGTTTAGAGAGCTCCCTGCTTGGGGTGACTAGAGGTGGAGAGGAGGCTTGGCTCTGGAGAGCATCTTCCCCAGCTTGCAGGAAGGTGGAGCTGAGCACCCAGCAGTCGGTGGTTGCTGTTGTGATGCTGGAGGCATCGACTGAGAGGGAAGGAGGGGCTTTACGGGGGGAAAACAACCTCCTGGAGGGTAGGGACTGTGAAAGAACCCAGGGAGGATGGGACTCCTCTCCCCCAAGGTTAATCTAGGTTCTAGTGCAACTCAGCCCTCCCTTGCTATTTCTAAAAAACGGGAGGGAGTCATCAGAGAGCAGCTCTGACCCGAGCAGAGCCTGGGCTGTCCTGCAGGGTTTGCCAGGGTGTCTGAGCGTGATGCTAGAAGGGGGCTGCAGGAGAGCTGGGGAGGGGCTTTGGAGCTGTTGTGGCTCAGACTGTGCTGTCTAGGGGGTCTTCAGGCACTCTGAGTGCACGGTGCCTCAGCAGTGGAGAGTGGTGTTCCAAAGCCGTGATCCTGCCAGGCTCTGCAGGGGAAGTGGCTCTGGTGTGGAGTTTCTCGGGGGGAAGAGTGGGGAAATTCCAGCTCTGCTACTGCTGCTCAGGATGGGAAGGATTGCACTCGTCTGCTCCTGGAGTGAGAGCTCTACCGGCTGTATCCAGGGGGCTTCTGGTTCCCCTAGCCTAACGTGCAAGAGTACAGAATCACAGAGTCACTGGGTTGCAAGGAACCTCCCCAAAGGGCAGCCAGTCCAACCCCCCTGCACCCAGCAGGGCCAGCACTCCCCAGCCCAGGTTGCCCAGAGCCTCAGCCAGCCTGAGCTTGAATGGCTCCAGGGATCCCCCAGCCTCAGCTCCCAGCCCTCTCTCCTCCTGTCCAGCCTCCCTCTGCCCTTCTTCAGCCTCAACCCTCCCATCCTCTTGTTCCCTGCCCTTGGGACCAGGGTACCTGGAGTACTTGCAGAAAGAGAAGCAGGAAGCTTCACAGTCCCTTCCCTTGCAGGAGGGGGGGATCCCCCTGTGGCAGCAGTTGCCCTCAAGCCAACAGGCTTCTCCTCCCAGGCTGGCATCCCAGGGCAAACAGAGCATCCTGAGCAGCTTGGTCTTGGTTCCCTGAGTGACTCTCACGAAGCCTGGAGTCATTTGCCTCCTGTGCCCAGTGCAGCCTCCCTGGGAGGGGGTTGTGTTGTGGGCGATGTTTGCTCAGCTCGACGCTTGCAGCCTGTGCTTTGGCTCCCTTTGGCAGCGTGGTGAGCAGTCAGAAGCAGAAATAGCAGCAGGACCTTCTCCCCAGGGAGGGTCCCGGAGCCCTGGCAGGGGCTGCCCAGGGGGGCTGTGGAGTCTCCTTCTCTGCAGACGTTCCAGCCCCGCCTGGCTGTGTTCCTGTGCCCCTGGGTCTGGGGGATCCTGCTGTGGCAGGGGGACTGGACTGGGTGATCTTTCCAGGTCCCTTCCCATCCCTGAGGATTCTGTGAGTCGTCTTGGAATGCAGAGGGGGGAAAGTAGTTCCCACTGATGTAAAACTGCCCTTAGAACTCCGTGTGGCCACTGCCTATCCGGTGCTGCTCTGGTCAGAGATAGAGCATGAGTACCCTGTGCTGCCTGTGTCTACTGACACCTGTGGTTTATAGGGTTACAGAGGGCATGGGGGTTATCTAGGGCTGTATAACCCTGCACAGAAGGTTCTAGAGGGCATAGAGGGTTAGCCAGGGCTATATAACCCAGCACAGGGGGCTATACAGG